>JAPKLX010003390.1:0-11194 GCA_026898415.1 Leonotis leonurus
CCAAGATTCTTGGTCTCACTTGTTCATCCTCAGCGTGTGAACGTAACTGGATTACGTTCAATCAAGTACACACAAAGAGAAGAAATCGATTATCTACTCAGAAGTTGAATGACTTGGTGTACATCATGTACAATAGGAAGCTATTGCACAAGAATTTGAATAAACAATCACAAAAGGATATAGATCCTTTGATTGTTGAAGATGTGGCTTCTGACAATGAGTGGATAGTCGACGAAGATGATGAAGAGAGAGAAACAAATGTGAACCAAGATGATGAAGAGAATGAAACAAATGTGAATGAGGGAGAAGAGAGTTCTCATACATCAAGAAAGAGGAAAAGAGATGTACTTCAAGGTAATATTTAATCATTTTTATTCTAGAGTCTTTGAGTCTTTTGTTATTGTATTTCTAATCATATGGTCATATAGGAAAAGGAAAAGAGAAACTTAGCTTGATTGATGAGGATGATGAAGATCTAGAAGATTTTATTGAGGGTAGAGGTGGAGGTGGAGGTGAAGATGATGAAGATGGAAATGAAAGCGATGATAATTTGGATTTTTTGCACTTTTAATTTATTAACATTTAATATTAGGATGTTAAATTTGAGACTTTAAAGACTTATAACTTGTTTAGACTTTATGTTTAAATTTTTATGATATTAGATATGATTTTGTGTGATTTTTTTACTTACGCCCCGCGCCTCTATAAAAAAACGCCTCGAGGCGAAAAACGCCTTTTAAAACCTTGCTTAGAATAGCTAGGTGATGGAAGATAAGCATGGAGTAGAGCATGGAAGTCTACCATTTCCTTTACTCCACCGAACTGCAGTCTCTCCCCTCACCCCTCTGTTTTCTTTCTTCACTACAGCAGTTATGCTGCCTACTTTCTTTCCTTACTTTCTGTTTTCTTTCTATTGTTTATAGTATAATAATCATATATCTTACACATTATGGATAGCTTTCCTTCTTTCCTTTGTTGAGACACTGCCGTGCAGCAGTTTTATGGCTTAACTAGATTTTCTTTAGTTTAATTTACTATGTAACAATTGTACTCATCCCTTTATTTCCTGTTTTCTCCTTTTAAATCTGCCGAGTGCAGTCTTTTTCTACCTTGGATTTTAGTTTGTTTAATACTATGTATTGTATAGAGTTTCATTTTCTTAGCTTACCTTACTTACTATATAATTGTATATACATGTGCATATACTTGAGTGTTCTATCTTACTTCTTTCCAATCCAACAACTTGCATTTCTTAACATATCTATATCTGTACTATACGTGTGGTTCCTTTATTTTATGCACAAATTTTCAGCTTTATATACATATATAATCAAGAGTATAGTATTATATATCTATATATATATCTAGATAAAATCTATACCACATAATTAATACTATATGCAACCATGCATACCATTTATTAGTTCTTAAATACAACACATATACTTACTCTTATAGGTTTATATAAATTTTTCTTAGTACACAACCTCTCCTTAATATTAATATCTCTTAAGATCTTAATCAAATAATCTATAGATACTTGATATCTTAAACCAAAACTCCTCTCCACTAAATTAAATTCTCCTTAATTAACTAAAATTTTCAATATGTAAATAATATTCGCGTTCGAATACCATTTATTTCGGAACTTAAAAAGACGGGTTATTACACAACTCGTTATCGCTATCCTCAATTCTCAAGCTCTAAAGCTTTCAGTCAAGAACACCTTAGCTTTCAGATTTTATATTCTAGTGTTCTTAGCGATAATATTTTGTAACCGAAGAGTGATCAGACTTTGTATATTGTAAGATCATCTCCATTAAGTTGGAAACCCTCGACTAACATCGAGTACTCGTGGACGTAGGAGTTTTTATCTCCGAACCACGCAAACCAAATCCTATCTCTCTATCTCTTACTTTCAGTATTTATAATTCATTGTTTATCATTAACTGAATACTGATTAATTGAAAAGAGAAACATTGCATTAAGTTTTCTAAAGCAAACGAGTAAGATTTAAAACCACCACATTTCGCACAACACTTAAGATATTAGTTTATCAGTCAAACACTCAGTGTAGACTGAAGGATTCCTATCTGAAGTATTCAACTCTCACTGAAGTTACCTCCCTTCAGTTCAGGAGCCACTCAAAGTTTTAACTTGTAAAAATCTGACTGAGTGTATTCCCCCCATACACTCAGTTCACTCGTTTCGGGACCAACAATATATATATATATATAATTTATAAATATATTTAATATTATTATGAAAAATATAATAATAAAAGTAAATGGATGTTTAAGGTCAAGTGACTAGTGGGAGTGTAAATAAGATGAAAGTTGAATTGTGGATGTGAAGGAGAGATAAATAAATATTTTAATTGATGGTTGGGTCAAGAGAAAGTCACTGATGTCTGTAGTCTAAAGCACGCTCTTCCTTCTTCCCATTTTGTTTAGTTGGTTGAGATATATATGCATAATGTATATATAGGGATGGATCAAACAAGAATAAGTTTTTAGGTAGAAATTAAGAATCAAACGCGAAAAAAAATATTATGTAACTTTAATTTTTTATAAACTTGATCGTGAACTTCTCTTCATTTTTTTTTCATATTTGTTTTTCAATCATCGTTATGATGCGTATGAAATTTTAGAAATGATAAGGGTAAAATATTAAATTTACTATTAATTTTGTTGTTTAATAAATTGATGGGCAATAAAAAAGAAAGAGAGAAGGGGCAAATCCCCCCTTAATGTTTGTGGAAAAAGGCAAATACCCCCTTATTCTCCATTTTGGTGCAAACATACCCCTTTTCAAGCTTTTGAGGTACAAATTAGTCCCTCTTCAAAATTAAAAAATTATTCTATCTTGTAAAATTATATGAAAATACCCAATTAATGTGTTCTTGACCCTTCTACCCATTATTTCACGATCAAAATTTCAGAATGGTAATAACACATGCATTACTATCAGGCCCATCATGCTTCCGTATAAATAAATTCTATATTAATACCAACTTTCATACCTTCTTTGATCGATAAACTGTCGGGTCGTATCCACCGGAAGTTTTAGGGACCACGTCCAACCACCAGGAACACCTTATGGATTCCAGACGTAGATTCCTTCAACAGCTTACAACACAGCCCTCGTTCGTTTCCTACCCGGGGCGTATAAGTATTTGGTTGGTAAAAATAAGAAAAATATAAATTCAGAAGATGATGAACAAAAGCCCAAATCTTATTAAGGAATTATAAATATATATTACATACTAATTAGATCTCCTTTAGGGAGGAGACTAACTTGTTTAGCTACCTATGGTAGCGGAAAGGAAAACTCGCATAAACTATAAAGATACAATGTTTATTGTTGGAGAGAAGTAAGGAAAATTTTCGATGATCTTCACTCTCTCCAAATGCTGGTTTATCTAGAAGGCTGGAAGCCTTCTCTTCTCTTCATTATTGCCTTGGATCCTTATCTTTGGAAAGATGCTTCTTCACGTGAAGCTGGGTCCAGATAAGGCTGCCGACGCAAACATTTCTTAGTGGTTGGACCCCTTCTTTGAATTAGTGGTCCATCTTTTTTAATTTTATCCCACCGACGATTCTTTTATAGTGGGACGTCTTTTTCTTTCACCCCCCGTTGTCGTTTTCTTCTTGGTGGGTGCTGCTTTTCTAGATGCTTTCTTTTACCGAAAGCATCTTCTTTATTTTCTTCACATGGTCTCTTTATTTCTGTCGGCCATCTGTCTTTTTTGGAGGGCCCTTTAGAGCTTTTCCTTTTGGAGGAGTCCTCTTCTCCTCATACTCGTTGGCTCGGAACTTCTTCTTATCTTGTTTAGGTAAGAAGCCTTTTCCGAACTCTGGTTCACGCTGGGCCGAGCAATCTGAACAAATTCGAGATTCCCAATGGCCAACATGAGCCATGTTGCAAAACTTGCGATGGGTTTCCTTACTCATCGCCAACTTGTTTTCCCACAGAAGAGTCCTTTTCCTTTCGAACGCCTCTTCTGCGAACCTGGTTGATTTTCCTGTCATAGTATTTAACAGGAAGGTTCCATTTGCTGAGTTCTGGAAGAACTTGAATGGAAACTTGACTTTGTCCATCTCTGTGAGACAGACCCATAATCCCCATGCTCGCCTGGTTGTGATTTGATCTTCAGAAATGGCAGCGATCATAGGTACCTCGTTGGGTGGCGTCTTAACTTGGTTGAAGACATCCATCCTTGGTCGTCTGAGCCTTATATAGTGAAAGGCCTCATGATTCCCTTTTTCTGCTGGCTCTGGAGCTGCACTAATGAAATATAGCTCCAAAGTGTCACCTCGGCAAAGTGATTCGTTATTTGCCCAGGTTTCGTGCACTGCTTCTTGAATCCATCGCGGCAGACTTGAGATTTCTGGAAACGATGGAGACATAGTATAAACCGAGGCGAGTGCCCCAAATTCATACCATTGCTTGACATCCTGGGGTTTAGATCCTGGCATCATCCAAACCCTTGGATATTTTCCGGAGACATCAATCCTACTAGTATTAGGATTGATATCCATTCTTGTGAGTAATTTCTCCCACCTCGCCTGGTAGACCTGTTCAAAGGAGGAAAAAATAATTCTATTAATATTAATCTCAGATTTGCCTGTCAATGGCCTGAGACTAATCTCTCCCTCTTTTTCCCCAGAGGTGGAGGGTTGACATGATGGTTCAGGCGGTGAAGCCTTTGCATCATCTTTTTCTTGGGCCAGTGGTTCAGACTCCACTGACTTAGAACTCGCTCGAGGGGTATTTGAATCCCCTTCTACCGGTTTAGGTGCCGGAACACGAAACTCTGCTTTCTCCAGAGGTTTTCTGGAAGCCCGCAAGATTGGCTTTTCCAATGCCGACCCTAACTGAGTATAGGTCAGCAGACTGGCTCGTATCCTACCGGAGACTTTCGTCTTATCGGCAGTTTGCAATTTCCCCATTTGGTCAGCATGGAGAGTGCACTCTTCCCATTCTTCCAAAAGCATTTCCAAGTTTTCTCGGAGATGCCTCTGGGCTAGGATGATGGAACTGATCTCAGCTGGCTCCATCTCTCGTTAGAAAATCTGCAAGAATATTCTCATGAGATTTTACTACGACAATATCATAAACATAGTATTGACATAAAGCTTGCCATCTGAGTAATCTAGCCTTCTCAGGCTTAGATTCTATTTTATTTTTCAAGAAAGCTTTAACTTGTGTATTATCAACTTTTAAAGTAAATTTCTTGGCTAATAGAAATAAAGGCCATTTCTTGAAGGCCTTCACTACTGCAAAGAATTCCTTTTCGTTGATATGCCATCTGATGGCCTCATTTTCTGCGAACAAACCGCTGCAATATCTACACGGTTCCTCCCCATTCGGAGTGATTTTTATTAGGACCGCTGCCCACCAATAATCACTTGCATCTGTATAGAGGATCAGATCATCCTCATCCTGTGGAATTGAAAGCTTTGGGAGATTTTTACATTCCTCCTTTAGCTTTTTCATCCCTTGTCGATGATCTTCCGTCCATATAAACGGAACATCTTTCTTTAGCAAATTGCTAAAGACCTTCCTATGTTTCGCCAGATCCTTAATAAACATCCCAGCGAAATTAACAACTCCCAGAAAACTCTGAAGTTGTTTCTTCTCTTTCAATGTTTCTGGAAAATCCTAGACCTTTTGCACAATATGATCCTGCAAAATTATCCCAGACTCATCGATCTCAATACCCAAAAATTCCATTTTCCGGGTAGCAATTACTGCTTTCTTTTCAGACAGCACTAATCCTTCCTTGTAACAAGCATCTGCAAAGATTTCCAGATGTGTAATATGTTCATCCATATCTTTTGATGTTATTAGTATATCATCAATATAGACAAACATAAAAGAAAAATAATCTTTAAAAAGATTATCCATCTTCCTCTGAAAAATCTGAGGAGCATTAGCTAACCCCATTGGCATTACATTCCAAACGAAATGCCCTTGTGGTGTAGAGAAAGCTGTCAGTTTCTTGCTTTCTTCATCCATGCGAATCTGGTAGAAACCTGACTTGCAATCAAACTTGGAGAAGACCTTAGCATTACGAATGCAGTTAATAAGGTGATCTCTACTTGGAATAAAATATCCATCAAACTCTAGAATATCATTAATCCCTTTATAATTAATGACAAGTCTAGGTTTACCTCTTTTGATCTCACCATGATTCCTTACCAGAAACCCTGGGCTACTGTAAGGCGAACTGGCCGGTTCGATCAACTTCATATCAAGATGTTCCTTGATAATAGCTCTCATATCCTTCTGATCTATTACGTTCATCAGGATTGGTCTGAACCTAACAAACTCGTGCCTCCTCTCCGGTTTCACCTTTAAGGTTGCTTTGAGTTGGTTCTTTTCCCACCATGCCAAAGGATTCTCATTGTAGCATCTTGAGATCTTCCTTTTGACATCCGCAAGGGACACCTGCATTTCAACCTTAACTTCTTTGTTAGAAATCAAAGCTGCCTTAAGGATTTGTATTTCCTCCTCATGAAGATCATCCTCCCGGATACAGCTAAGCACTGCTTCGCTGAACCTCCTTTGATCTTTCATTTTTGGGTGACGAAGTCTGCCGTCATTATTCATATCACCACGTTTGCTGCGAAAAGCTAATGGTATCTGGCGATTGAATGCCTTCCTTAGCCTCTGAACAATGATTTTATGGTCACAATTAGTTGTGAACACTAATCTTCTTTGCTCATTGTCCTGCGTGTATCTCTTGAACATCTGTAGGAAATTATTTCCTAACAGAACATCAGCTCCCGTATCATGGAAATAAATTGGTGGAGTCTTAACCTTATACCAAGGTGTTTGACCCGCGCCTCCAATTAGTATTTCCACTTCTTTTACTCCTTTGGATAAGAGTAAAATTCTTTTAGAGAAATCTCTGCCAGCAATTTGAGGTAAAGTATCCTCAACTGCTGCTGGGAAAATTCCCCTCCTTGCTGTGCATATTCCTGCACCTGAATCAATATAGACCGAGAAATATTCTGCCTTATATTGTTCATATAACACTCCCACTGGAATGTATATCGAGAAAGGGCTTGTCATACGATTAGGAGTCGTCTTTCTTCTATCGTAATCATCATCCCTTGGTCCATCGGTTTCCAGGGCTTGAATCTTTCCAAAAAATCCCGCCCTAGAATCAGAACATCTTCTCGTCCTGCTCTGCCTTTAACCTCTACCATAAAACCCCCTAGGTCAAGGGTTCCATTGTAATGGTTAACCTCCGGCTGCTGGAGATAATATAAGACACTACATGAGAAATTATTTTCCCATCTTGTAGCATCAAATCTAGTTGTCATCCCTCTCCATCCCTCTGGACATTTCAGATTGACTGAAACTTGAGGATTCCCTAGGAATTGGGGCTGACTTTCTTGGATAAGTTTCCTCCCAAAGGGTTGAGATATAATTCTATCTCCTTGGAAGGATAGTCTTCCTGAGCTTATCTTAAGACTTTGATCATGTCTTATGACTGGCCTCTCTTGAATTCGAATGTTGACCTCCCTCCTTTGTGGAATCTCCATTCTATCGGGACCAATTGCTGTAGTCACCTTCTTGAAGATATCAGGTATTTCGATAAAAGGCTTTCCCAAGAATAACTCCGTATGATGGGAGTTGGAAAGTGCATATGAAATCTGATATGTTATCGAATAAGGTGTATTTCCCTCATCCAATAACTCCTTCCTTTTGAAGTCCTGATATAGCGTCAGAGCTTTACTGAAACCCGAGTCGTTGAGATTGTATGCAATCTTAGGATATACAATCCCCACAACTTGGCCTGCACAAAGATTCCCCGTGATGGTTCCCATCACCGAATCTTGTAGGTTTCTGATTCTCCTATCACATATGGCTATGTCGATTGGAGCATCAATTCCTGTGAACATCGTGGATTTGAGAACCAGTTGAATTGCCCCGATATGAATCCATCTCATCTTTTCAGCAATTTCTGGTTTAAGTTTCTCCAAATCCTCACGTATGTCGCTTGCTGGAATCAATTGCATCTCCACTTGATTCCCCGTAAACTCGATCGGAAGCGACATCTCTCGTCTAGTGATTCCGTAGACGATATGATGTTTCCTTCTTCCCAAACTGAAATTTCTTAGAACTTCGTCTAGGTTGCTGGCATTAAAACCTTGATACTTTTGAATGTTCAAGGTTTTCTTCATGATTTTGTCGATCAGGTTTGGCGAGATCATCGTGCGACTGGAAAATCCACTTCGATCCTCTTTCTCCTGATGACAAGACTCAGCTTCAGTCTGAAGATTCTGTAGATCCATCAGAATCTCCATCCCTACTAAGAATCTCTTCTTGCTCATATATACTCTCGTCGGAGGGTATATCTTCAAACTGGTATACTTGAACCAATTCTTGGTAGTATATGGCATCTTCGATGTCCGGAGTAGACTCGAACCTTCGCATGCCTCTATGCTCATTATCTGGGCAATTTGTTGAAATATGCCCCTTGGCTCCGCAGGTCCAGCAATTACAATCTTTAAAACTTTCATTAGCTCTGGTATGAGCTTTTCTAAAAGTTTTCTTTGCTGGAGTTCTTGAACTGGATCCTTGGAACGAACCACTGCTTCTGGCTGGTCCGCTTCTTTGTCCAGTTTTGTATGATCTAGCCTTCTGTCTAGACCACATCGTCCTTGGCTTCCAAGATCTTCCTCTTGGATTTCTTTCTTTAGAATAGGGTTGGTACCTATTCTTTCGTCTTTTTGTTATTGATGGCTCGCCTCCAATAACAACTGGAAGATCATTATCTTCACAGTTTATGTGAGCTGCCTTGTTGATTCTTCGCAGCTTCTTCAAATTTTTCTGAGCAGTGGCTTGTTGACACCACTCTGAAAGCTTTTGATGTACATAAGACATCCTCTTGGCGATGCTATCACTGCCCTTAGGGATATAATCTCTTATCATCATCTCCTTCCATGGGCTTGGAAATTTTAAGAAGAAAATTTCCTTCGCGATAGTCTCATCAGCTTTTGACTGATGCTGGTAGATCGTAAAGAGTTGAAGAAATTTATTGAGCGCCTTTGGATCCAAGACTGTGAGTCTTAGATTATATAACGCCAATAGATACTTTCTTCTTTTCTCTCTATCGAATCCCTCGTAATATCCTTCTCCTATGAAATGGTCCTTGAAGAGGACACTCATTCTTCGGATAATCTCCGAGTAGGATTCCACCTCGAAGCATTGATTTCTTACTTCGAGGTGTAATCCTTCCCAGGCGATTTTTACTACGCCTGCGAGACTGGTTTCAAGAATCTTAACCAATCCTTCTTTGTTGACGTCGAGAGTAGCTGCTGCAATCCGCATTGCTCCTCCCCACTCGTCGATCACTGCTTCTCGATCTTTGAAACTAACTTCATCAAGATCAAGCATTACGCCGTATGGATGGATGGGATCCAGGGTAGCCTTTCCAACCGGTGAATCTTGGATTCTTGGTTGTCTTCTCCTTCTGGTTCTCTCCATCAGTATGGCCTCGTCTGGTACCGTCGAGGTATATGATGGTCCAGCATGGAAATCACGAGCTTCTCTCATGACTTCTTCAGGTGGTGGTGGTACTTGCTGATTTAATGGTACAGCAGCGTTTCCCTCCCTGATGTGCGCCACCTGGTGTTGGTTCATCTTGAGATCAACCACCTTCATATTAGCAAAAGATTCTGCTAACTCTTGTAGGTCTTCAAGTCCGATTCTTTCAAGGTTACTCATGATTTTTCACCTTGAAATAATCGTACATATCTTTCCACTTGAGGATCTTTTCCTTTATCCTTCACGGGTAGAGGATATTTTGGCCCTTCGGGGAATAGCATCCGGTTCCTTCTTTCGGGAAGAGATCTGTTCTCCAATTGGCCAACTCGACTTTGAATATCTTGCAAGATGGTTAGGATCTCATCTTGTTGACTTGATATTCTTTTTATCTCTTGGGGTACATTAATTAGGCGGCTGCCATAATTTTGTACCGTCTTCTGGATCTCCCTTAGATCAACCGAGAATTTTGATATATCGGGGTCGATTTCTCGGAAGACCGGAGTGAATTCCCTCCTGTCTTGACTCATTAGAAATGGGTTGAATGTCCCATTTCCATTTGTTGGTGTACCTCTCCTTGAAGTAAGAGGTTTGCTACCTGTAGATCTTGGTATCTACTCATCATGGAGAGGATACTCGATTTCTCGGTGGTAGATAAAGGACCGTGAGTCCCTTCATTTAACTTGTTGGACCAAAAGAGATATTTCTCTTGGTGTTGTCTGTCCATAATCTCCAATAGTTGGAGAAAATTCCTGTAACTAAAGCATCTCGGACAAGCGTCCGGATCCATATTTTCTCTTGGAGTCTCCTCCGTTAGGAAATAATTAAATGCAATAAATAAATATAATTCCTTAATAAACCATGAAATGTTGATCTTAAAAAACCATTTTGGATAGATCATTATGGGTAAAATAGTCTTTTTGGGCATTTTTCATCTATTTTTACAAAAAGGAATAAAATTAAAACATTTTGGACTAATTTGCTCTTGCAAACTTAAATAAAGGTTGGTTTTGCCTACAAACAAACCATAGGGGCCTATTTGCTCTTTTTCCCAAAACCTTGGGGAGTTATTTGCTCCTTCTCCCAAAAAGAAAAAGGGACTATATTAAAAATTATTACCCATTTTAATTTTTTGGTTTAGATTCGGTTTAAATTTATTTCATCTATAAAATTGGGATTGATATTCAAATTCATTAGGTCCACAAGTTCACGAATCGGATCTAGATCTATATATTTTATTTTTTCTTAAAATAAATTTAAAATATATTAAAATTGAGAATAAAATTATAATAATAATCTAAATCTACAATATTAAAAAATTAATCCATATTGGTTCACAAAAAGTAATATGACAATTCAAAATAAATTATAATATTATATAATTTTAATGATTTATATGTAAAATAATTGATAGAGATTTAATATTAGGTGGATTAAATGAAATTTATTTAAAATAAATATTATATATTTTATTAAATAGACGGATTGAAAGATTGGATTCCGAAGATTTTCAGATCCAGTATTATAAAAAAAATGAATGAGATGAAATCCAACCTGAATTAGTCGAGTCCAAAATTTAATGGATACAAATACTAAAATAAGAATTGAATCTATAGGTCTAGATCGAGTCAAT
>JAPKLX010004049.1:0-10384 GCA_026898415.1 Leonotis leonurus
ATGTATCATATTCTGGATAGATTAACCAATTGTTATTTAAGTTGAATAACAATAAATAATAATAAAGATTCTGGACAACAAGATTTTGTCTTTAGAAAACTCCACATCAATAGATATCAGAATCGATAAGTACAGATGGGCAATAGAAATAACAGAGAGCAAAAACAGAAAATGAGAAGAAAGATCTATCTAAGAGAACCATCTGGCTGCACCGCCCTTCTTCATCTTCTCTCTCTGCGCATCAGATACTAACTGGATGCTTTCATAGATCCCGTCTCTTACTCTGGCATAGTTCGGGTCATGATTATCGATTTTGTAGCCCTTGATCTTGGCCAGCTGGTTGATGTAGTTCAAAATATATGTCTTATCAGGTATGTTGCTGCCAGGTATTGTTGGGCACACCATGAACTCTTTCTCCGGGGCCTTGAGCTGAGTTTTGGAGTCAGAAGCAGCTGTTCTAATCCTCTGTATGAGGCCCTGGTCACTGAAGTTATCCAGATATCGAATAAAATCTTCATTAGGAGTAGATTCTGAGTATGTAGGTTCCTTCAAAAAGTATCTGTTCAGGATAAATCCTTGTTTAACCTTCTCCCAATCGTTCTGATCATCTTGTGGAACCCATGTGTCAGTGGGTGTCTGCTTTTTCAAGGACAGGTTCCACGAGAAGGCTTTCTTCTTTTTCTTCTTAGACTGGGTGGTTGATTGAGATGACTGCTGTTGTGAGCGTTCAGCAGATGATGGGGATGAGAAGGGTTTTTGGAATGACTTTTCTTTGGCTTCCTGTGCTGCTATCTTCCTCTCTCTCTCTGCCTGATCTTTGTAAAACTGAGCTCTGAATATTGGGTCACATGCCTGCTCCATGCTGACTCCAAATAACAGTAATTCAGCAATCTGGTCTCCTTCATCCACTGGTTTCTTTCCTTTGTCCATGGGGGTCTGAGGTGCTGGTTGAGCTTGTTCTGTTCCAAGTAGAGTGGGGTCAGGTCTTGGAGGTGTAGTAGGTCTGGGTTGAGTTGGTGCTTGTGTTTCTGTTGCAATTTCCACCTCCACCTCTTCTGTCCTCAAGCTCTTGCTGCCTTTGCTCCCTTTGCTTTCTGAGTTTTCCCCCTTTTTGACATCATCAAAGAGGGTAGTAATAAGTGTACGTAGAGAGGCAATCTCCTCTGTCATTTTCTCCATTTTGTCTTCAGCGTCAGCCTTGTACCCGAGCAACAGGTTAACTGTCTGGTCAGTCGCATTTAGTTTCTGCTCGAGCCTGCTGTTTATTATGGACAGAGTCTTGTCATAGGTTTCTTGCAGCTCTTCCACAGCAGTAATGCGGTTGCTCTGAGCTTCAAATTCCTCAGGATTTGGATATAGGAGGTCATTTAAGACGGCAACTTGGTGTTGTTGCATAAGTTCCACAAATTTTTCCTTTTCAAAAAGAGCAAATTGTGCGTGGATGGATAAGTCAGTGTCTTCCTTCAACTGGGCAGCAAGTTGACTTCCTTTCTGTTCTACAGCAGCAGCAATTGTTTCTTGTTGTTTTGCCAGAAGATCAGCTAGCAAGGTGGGCAGTTCTATCATCATCAAGTGGCCTTTTCAGCTTTTTCGTCTATTCCAGTCAGACGAAGATTGATCTTGGCTTGACCCGCTTCATTTGCCGATCTATCATCATCAATCTTTTTGTCGAGCTCCTTCCTGACAGTTCTGAACTTTCTTCGTATGTCTTCATCCATGTCGTTGACGTAATCCTTCTGATGCTTGTTGAAATCAGTGAGTATTTTTGTGGCCTTCTCTTGAAGTGAGTTACAGATATCAGTCATCTGATCTTCAACCCGAAGGGTGATCAGATTGTCCAGTTGGTAGTTGTTGAAAGTTTTGGGTTCTCTCTCCAAGATTTCTTCCATCGTGTAGAAGTTGACATGTTTCTTTAGCTTCTGTGCAACTCCTTGTGTGTAGATTTCATTGCTTGGTTCGCCACCAATATTCTGGCCTACTGGTTCATCATCACCTGAGTCAAGGTCGATGATAGGTGTTTTCTTGGCAGGTTTCTTGGATGAAGCTTCTCCCTGCTCTGGTTGAGGTGGTTGTTCTGTTGGTGCTGCTTCGTCCATCTGGACTTCAGGGTGTGTTGTCTGCAGGGTGATGTTCAACTTTGCTGCCTCATGCTGCATGAGCCCAGAAATGAGTTGTTGGTATTCTACTCTCACTTCTTGAACAGTGGAGACTTGAAGCAGACTGAGTAATGTTGCTTCTTCTTTCTTCAGCTCATCAATTGATTTAATCTGGAGCAATGCATCAAAAATATAATACTCGCTGTCCTTGACCAGCAAGTAAAATTTGACGCGTCTTGCTGTTCCCAAGCTCTCTGGAAGTAGGTGAATGTTAGGAAATTCTTGAAGTACAGAATGTTCTGCTTCATTCTCAAGAAGATTAATAACACTCTCTGCCTGTCGTTTCCTCTCTTCCTCCTCGTCTGCAGACTCTCCTTCCTCGTCATCCTCACTGATTCTCTCCATTCTGTTTGGTGAGGGTGTGGGTGTTTTGGCAGGAGAGAAGTCTTTCTCTTGATATGGATGAGAGCTTGATTCAGGTTCCACATCAGCAGCTGGGATCTCTGCTTGTTCTGCTGCTGCTTGTGGTGCCTCTGCTTCTTGTTCTGTGGGTGTGTGTTCTGGCATATCTGACTGTTCTGCTGTATCTGCTGGTGGTGGAGAAGGCTCTTGTACTTTCTGTAGTCGACGTTTCTTTTGTTTGGGCTGCGATGCTGATGTTTCTGTTTCAACAGAGCTTCCTCGTTTACGAGCTGTCTTTTCTTTTACCACTCTCTCCTTGGGAACTTTCTCTTTCTTCTTTTCAACATCTTTAGTAGGTGGTATCCATGTAGGGTTAGAACTACCCATTTCCAGAGCTGCTACCCGGTGTACCTCATCAAGTATTTTGTTGAAAAATTGTGGCGAGAGTCCTAAAGACATCTCAAGCTGATGTTGATCTTTGGGTATGGAGAGACTGGTGTTGAATTCCACAGCATCATCCCAGACTTTCTGTTTAAAAAATCGTTCCACCATCAGACTGATCTTGGTGGAATGTCATAGATTTTTTCTAACTTCCACTGAAGTTCCTCTGCCTCTGCTGTCCTTGGTGTATGTGACCAATTTAGCTTCCTTAGCCATTAGTTCAAATAGTATTCTGCTCCAGTTGACTCGAAGATTTAGGACAACTGCCGTGAGAATTCGAAATTTCTTAGGAGTTACTTGATCATACGATCCACTATGGTTGAGAAAAATTCTCTGGACCATTTCGAGTAGTAACTTGAAGCCCGGTTGGAGTAAAGCACGCTGAAACATTCTTCCAGTGTACTTGATCGGTATCACCATCACTATTTCCACTGCTTCTTGCAGTTGCGCAGGAGTGATATCATCTAGTGTTAAACCTTCATCTTTCAACCGGTACGTCTGGTTGACCATTTCAATGACATTGTATGGCGTTTTGCTAGTTCTATCACCGATTGGCATCAACACATTTGCTGCATAGCCATGTTTATCATTCTGCCATGTTAGGTAGAATGAAGCCACTTGTTTTGCCAAAAATGTGTTGGGATGAGAGGTGACAATATTACAGAACCCTAGTATCATAAGAGCATACAGAGCAAATATAGGTATATTCATCAGTTGATATGAACTAGTATAAATGCCCACATCTAAGCAATTAATTAGAACGAAAGACAAGGTATAGGCAGTTCATGAGAGGGCAATAATGAAAGCAAGATGCAGATATAGAGAATATTAATAAATTCAAAACCTTTGCAGCGAGTAACAATGGCAAAAATTTCTTCAAGTTTTCGAAATCCGTGAGTATTAAACACAGCATATGGTTCAGGTGAGAGAAACCTCTGAACCTTGGTCACGTGTTGAAGAAACAAAGAAGTTTGGGGTGCCATGATCAAATGTAAGATGTTTTGGGAAGATTTGCAGAGAAATCAAGATGTAAAAACCTTAAGTGCTTACGAAGAGAGTAGTGCTCAGTGCGATGAAGTGAAGGTGAACAGTTCTGAGATGAATATCGCATATATATAACATAATAATTAATGGCACAGATGAAAGCATAGAAAATGAAAGGTTGGATAAATATCTCCCTTTTTAGATTTCCCGCTTCATTCTTTGTTTTGCCGCCTTTCCTTGCGTGAGATATACGCTCTAGATCCTAGGGTTTTTAGGCAAGCGTGTGTGTATCTCTTTCTTTTCGGCAACTTTCCTTTTTCTATTTCTTGCAGGGATTTTCTCGATCCCAATTCCCAAAGTTGTGCTAATCATCACAAAAATAGAAGATTTAGAAAGTCTAGGAAAAGAAATATCTTTTCAGACTGTAATCTCGTAGATTGATTATGGAAAGTGACGTCTTTTATCTCGGTCGCTTCAATTTCCTCAAAAAGTTCCCCCTTGACTTAGTATATAAGAAATAATTTCCACGTGATACTCTTATTTGAGTAAATAATTACACGTGAAATTATTATTTTCTTCTTGACATGCTGTAATTCTTGACATCATTCTGTTGTCAGCGTTCTGGTGAAATTCTCATTTTGGTGACCTTCTATTGTTAACATTTTGCTAACCTTCTGCTTTGAACATTCTGTTAACCTTCTGCTGTTAACATTCTGTTAACCTTCTGCTATTCTATCATTCAGACTTAGTAATCCAAGCTTTCCACACAGCATCTTAAATCTTTCTTCTGGTAGAGCTTTAGTCAAGATGTCAGCACGTTGGATATCTGTATGAATCTTCTCGATCTGGATGTGCTTTCTCTCCACATGATCTCTAATAAAATGATGTCTCACATCAACATGTTTGCATCTTGTGTGAAGTACTGGATTCTGTGTTATAGCTATTGCACTTGAACTGTCACAGAATATTGGTATCTCTTTTACTTCGATCTCGTAATCCCTTAGTTGTTGTTTCAACCATAAGATTTGTGCACAACAGCTTCCAGCAGCCATATATTCTGCTTCTGTTGTTGATGTGGCAACAGATGTCTGTTTCTTTGAAAACCAAGATATCAATTTGTTTCCTAGAAACTGACATGTGCCAGAGGTAGACTTTCTGTCTTGTTTGCATCCTGCATAATCTGAGTCAGAATAGCCTGTTAGTTCAAAGTTGTCGTCATGTGGATACCAGAGACCAACGTGAGCTGTTCCTTTAAGATATCTAAGTATCTTTTTGACAGCTTCAATATGTGATTTTTTGGGATTGGCTTGATATCTGGCACACACTCCTACTGCAAACGTGATATCTGGTCGACTTGCAGTGAGATATAATAGTGAGCCAATTATGCCTCTGTATTTTGTTATAGGTGCTGGTTTGCCTTCCGGATCTGGATCTATCTTTCCATTTATCTGCATTGGTATCTTGGCTGGCTTGCTGTCTTTAACTCCAAACTTGTTGATCAGATCGTTAATGTACTTTGCTTGGTTTACAAAGATACCATCTGGTTGCTGTTTTACCTGCAAGCCTAAGAAGAAGTTCATCTCGCCCATCATGGACATTTGATATTTGTTCTTCATTAGTTCAGCAAATTTATTACATAAATGGGAAGATTTAGATCCAAAAATTATGTCGTCTACATATATCTGCACCAAAAGGATATGTTCTTTGACTTTAATGACAAACAGTGTTTTGTCAACAGAACCTCTCTTGAAACCTGATTCCAGTAGAAAGGTTGATAACGTCTCATACCACGCTCTTGGTGCCTGTTTTAATCCATAGACAGCTTTAGCTAATCTATAAACCTTCTAGTCAGGGTTTCCTTCTTCAAAACCAGGTGGTTGTTCAACATATACTTCTTCTTCAAGTATACCATTTAGGAATGCACTTTTAACATCCATCTGGTACACTTTGAATCTCTTGTATGTTGCATATGCGAGAAATAATCTGATTGCTTCCAATCTGGCAACTGGTGCAAAAGTCTCGTCAAAGTCGATACCTTCCTGTTGACTGTATCCCTTTGCAACAAGTCTAGCTTTGTTTCTGACTACTTCTCCGTTTTCATCTCGTTTATTCTTGAATACCCATTTGACACCTATTACTCCCTGATGATTTGGTCTGTCTACCATATACCAGACTTGGTTTCTTTTGAACTCATTGAGTTCTTCTTGCATAGCAATGACCCAGTCTGCATCTTTGAGTGCTTCATAAATTTCAGAGCGTTCAACACGTGATAGATAGCAACTGAGAAGTGCACTCTCTCCATGCATTCTTCTGGTTCTTACTCTATCACTTGGGTTCCCAACAATTTGTTCAGGAGGATGGTTGTCCTGTATCCATCTCCTCCTGCTGGTCATTTCTTCTTCTGATATCTCAGGTTCTGGTTCATTTGTTGGGTCTTCAAATTCTGGATGAGATGTTTGAAAAAGATTGTCCACTTCTGGTTCTTCAATTTCTTGATTATTGTTCCAGCCATTTGTATCTCTTGATTCTTCTGGTTGATCGTGATTTTGTTCATTGTTATCTCCTCCTTCTGGTTGATTTCCTTCTGGTTGAATTATTGATCTGTCAAGGTCCAGGATGATGTGTTCTGTTCCCCCTTGCCGTGAGCTTATTGCTTCAGCATTAGATGGAACATTAATATCATTATCATCTGTTGTATTCTAGATTAGAATATCTTCGAGCAGAATTCCTTCTGTTCTCTTTTCCTTGTTCTGGCCTTGTGTATGATCATCACTCAACTCTCTGTCAATGACAGAAGATTCATCAAAGACAATATGAGGTGTTACCTCCACAATATGGGTCTTCTTGTTGTAAACTCTATAAGCTTTACTAACATCAGAATATCCTAAGAATATTCCAGGGTCAGCTTTGCTGTCAAAGGTTTTCAACTGTGATTTCCCATTATTATGGATGTAACACAAATAACCAAAAGTACGGAAGTAATGTATCCTGGGCTTTCTGTTGTTCCAGACTTCGTATGGTGTCTTCCCATGTCTGATGGTAACTACAGCTCTATTTTGTGTATAGCAGGCTGTAGAAATTGCTTGTGCCCAAAATTTCTTAGGTAATCTGGTTGCATTAAGCATAGTGCGAGCTGCTTCTTTTAATGATCTGTTTCTTCTTTCAACTACACCATTCTGTTGAGGTGTTGTAGCTGCAGATGTTTGATGTGAGATTCCCATCTGGTTGCAGTAATCCTCAATCTTCTGGTTTAGGAATTCTGTACCACGATTTGTTCTGATGGTAGTAACAGAGACTTCCTTTTTCTTGGTAATTTTGTTGAGGAAATTTGGAAGCTTTTCCAATATTTCTTTCTTCTTATATAAGAAGATTACCCATGTGAACCTTGAATAATCATCAATGATGACCAGAGTGTATTTTCTACCATTTATACTTAATGGCTTAACTGGACCAAATAAGTCTAAATGCAGTAACTCTAAGATTCTGGTAGATGGCTGGACAGATTTGCTAGAAAATGATGATCTGGTTTGTTTTCCAGCTTGACATGCTTCACAGATGTGATTCTTGTCATATATTTGGTCTGGTAGTCCTTCGACTAGTTTCTCTCGTGCAATCTTATTGATTGATTTGAAATTGAGATGACTTAGTCGTTTATGCCACAACCAACTAGTTTCTGATACTGTTTTAGTGACCAGACATGTCTCAATCTGGTTATCCCATTGCACAATATATAACCTATCCTACAATTTTCCGGTAAGGAGTATCTCATCTCCTTCCTTGCTTTTCACGAAACAATTGTTAGCATCAAAGACAATCTGATTACCATTAGCACAGAACTGACTTACAGAAAACAGATTGTGGCTAAGACCCTCAACATATGATACATTGGTGATGGTGGTCTTGTCAACTCTTATGTTTCCATATCCTCTGGTATATCCTTTTGAATTACCTCCAAAAGTGACCTGAGGACCTGGTTTCTCTATGTAGTCTGATAGTAGGTTCTTGTCACATGTCATGTGTTTCGAATAGCCACTATCTATGATCCAGATTGCACCTTTAGCTATCTTGTACCTTCTTGCAGTCTTCTGGTCCTGCAATTAATCACACTTAGCTACCCTTTCAATATTTGGGTGCTTGGTTATTAGCAAATGTTCCTTTTCGAATCCAGAACACTTTTGGATTGGGGACAGCAATATAGCAAGTGATAGTATTCCCATCATTATCAACTTTTGACATAGAATGAAATATAGATGGATGATATCTCTCTATTCCATCATTCTTCAATCTTTTATTAGTGGGTACTGTCCTGTTGCCATTCTTTTTGTGAACCCTTTCTGTTTCTGTGTAACTTGCTGGCAGTTCCTTTGTTTGATGGTTCTGTCTGTTGCCAGTCTGTTTCACTATCATCTTCTGAGGTTGTTCTTTCTTGTTTCTGAGATTTATCACTTGGTCAGGTATTTGTTTCCTTTCTGGTACGAATTTTATGGTACTAGAGAGTTTCTCTGAGTGACCTGGATATCCTACTCCAGATGTTCCCTTTTGCTGCATGTTAATTAGCAGTTTAGCACGTTCATCACTCTTGTAGATCATTTCTTTTCCTTTCTTGATCTTTTCCTCAACTACATTGTTTCTTGTGATGAGGTCCTTCACTTTTGAATTTAGTGAGTGAATCTCACTGTCCTTTCCTTTGATCTGTTCTTCCAGATCGTTGATGTTAGCAACAAATTTAGTGTTTGCTTTACTCAATATCTCTTCAGATTTCTTCAATCTGTCATTTTCTTCAACAACTTCTCTAAATAGTCTCTTGATACTCGAGTAGCTCTTGAACATCTCATTAACTTCATCCCATGAATATTCATCTTGATCTTCTATTTCCTGTTCCAGGTTAATATCATTTGAAGAATTAGAGTTGCAAGAGTTTACCTCTACATCATCTAGACCGTTGTCTAGTCCTACATAGCATTCATCCCAATCTTCTTCTTCATTGGCAAAGAATGCTTCATCATCTTCTGATGAACTATCTGATAGGTGACTTGAGCTAGAATCTTCTTCTTCTGCTATCATGGCTTTTCGTTGAGCTTTTAGTTTTCTGTCCCTCTTAGCTCGTAGTTCTTCTCTTTGACTTTTAGATAAGTCTGGGCAATCTGTTTTGAAATGGCCTGTTCTCCCACAACCATAACAAGTATAATCAGTAGAATTAATGATTTTACCATTACTTCTACTTTCTGTTTTGTCATCAGATCGTTCTGCTTCTTTGTTCTTCTGGTATCTGCTCTTGTTGTCTTTGTAGAACCTTCGGTACTTTCTTGATCTGATTTCCATTTTGTCCATTCTCTTTGCAATCATTGAGAATTCTTTGAGTAACTTATCATAACCTCCTTCTTCTGATGTAGCAGAGGCTGCTGATTCTTCTGTTTTGCACTTCGCTTTGAAGGCAGTCTCTTTCTCTTTCTTTGAGTTATTCTCACTCTTCTTACTGGAGGAATGATCTGGTCCGTGAATCCTTCTGATGTCACATTCATGGACAGCTAGATGATCAAATAGTGCTTCTATAGATAGGTCATTAAAATCAGCACGTAGAGGTTGTATAGCTGAATAAATTTCCCAGCTTGGCAGTAGAGCTCTCAGGATCTTGAGATTTTTCTCTCTCTGTGTGTACTTATTCTTTTTGAAGGCAGAAACTTCAAGCAGTACTTCAATGAACCTGTTCTTCATCTGCTCGATGGTTTCTCCAGGTTTCATCTTGAATTCATCAAACTTGTTACATGCTAGGGACAGCTTGTTCTCAATCATTGCTTCAGAGCCTAGACTGAGATCTCTCAAGGCTTCCCACATTTCTTTGGCTGTATCAAGATCTTGAATCTTAGCTAGATGGACTCCTTTTACAGTACTGGAAATAACTCATTTAGCAAAATCATCAAGATTTGCTTCTCTTCTTTCTTCAGGCGTGTATTTTCTGGGATCTTTGAGTACATCCTCTTTAACAACTCCTGTTTCAGTGATGCGAGTTGTTTCTTCAGTAATGGCCAATGGTCCTTCTTCAATTACTTTCCACATCAGACAGTGATGAGCCCTTGAGACACATCTTGATTCTGAAACTCCACTCTCTGTAGCCTTGAATGGAGAATTCTTCGCATGCCCTGATAACAGATGACTCCATAGCAAATATGCTAGTGAATGAAAAAGATTTTCTAAGATCTATTCAAGTTAACCACGCAGGTTTTATCCCTGTGAAAACAAAACAATGGTCGTTTGAACCACTGCTCTGATACCACTTGTTGGTCTCGAAAGAGCAAGGTTTGGTGTATGGGGGGGGGGGGGAATACACCAAATACAAACTTTTTAGTTTACTTGACTAATTAAGGGGAGAGAATTAAGCTTTCTGGATTACAGATTGCTCAACGTGACAGACCAGATTGACTATCAAATCAATCTTATTCTGTCCAAGCAGAATCTCTCAA
>JAPKLX010003991.1:0-10433 GCA_026898415.1 Leonotis leonurus
TTCGAGATACCATCATCAACACTAAAAAACCTTAGGGTTCCCAACAATTTCCCCCTTGTTGATGATGTCGAAACCACACTTTACAAAAGATACCCTATCAGCTTATACAGATCGATCTGGTCTGGTGTTCCAGATTGATCAAATTACGTTATTAAGTTTATAACGTTTTAGGATATTTTTATATGTGTTCTGGACAATGAATTGTTGTCATCAGAAACTCAAAATGGATTTCATATATTGATAAGAAGACAAGAGAGGTTACAGATAGACAGAACAGATCATAAGAAAAGGCAGATCATAAAGATATAAGAATTAAGACTACTATCTGCTTTTTCTTCTCTCCTCTTGTTGCTTCTTCATCTTTGCTCTGGTCTCATCAGATATCAGCTGGACACTCTCGTATACTCCCTCTCTTACCCTTATGTAATCTGGGTCTTCAGCATCCACCTTATATCCTCTGTTTTCTGCTAGTTGGTTTATGAAGTTCAGCAGAAAGGTTTTGTCAGGGAGGTCTGTCCCAGGAATAGTGGGACAGGTCCTGAACTCCCTTACTGGAGCAGTTATTTGGATTTGGGCTTTTGCAGCAGCAGTTCTGATCTCCTCCACCAGATCTCTTGCATCATTCTGATCGAGGTATAGATTGAAGGCTTCATCTGGTGTCCCCTCGCAGTAGAGAGGTTCCTTGAGGAAATAACGGCACATGATAAATCCATACTTCAGCCCTTCAAATCCCTCCTTCAACTGATCTGGGACCCAGTTGGTCTCTCCCTGTTTTGTCAAAGATTTGCGAATGGGAGCAGATGAGAACCAACTAGATCCAGATATTTTCTTTTTCTTGGATGGTTGGGATGAGCTGCTTGGAGTGAAGGTTTTCTGTCCCTGGAAAGAAGGAGAGCTAGCTGGTTTCTTTGTGATTGATGCAACTGATCCAGTCAAGCTCTTCTGTTTTTCTTGTGCTGCTTTCTCTTTCTTCTTCTCATGCGCAGCAGCTGGCAGCTTTTTCTTCCCAATCCCTTCCCCCTTTTCGACATCATCAATAAATGATTGAATGAATGTCTTGAGGGAGGTGACCTCGTTCTTCAGCTCTGTGAACTCTTTGGCAGATTCAAATTTTTCTGACAACAAAGAGGTGATGTTGAGGTTGGAATCATTGATCTGTTTCTGAAGAGAAGCCTGTGTGTTGGCCAGATCAGATTGGATTTCTTCTTGAGCTGCCTTGATGTCCGCAGTTTCATCAAAATAAGACTTGATCAGAGCTGATGTTGGGTATTGCAGATCATGTAACTTCCTTTCTACAAAGGCTTTGTCATCAGATTCAAACTGCCTGAGGAGTGATCTGGTGTATGAATTAGCTTCTTTGACGATGTCTGCTGTGAGACCATCAGTCTGCTCCTTGACTATGGCGTGTACCATTTCCTTCTCCTTTGCGGCAAAGGCACTGATAATTTTGTACATTTCCTTCACTTTGAATTCAGTTGAAAACAGATTTTGATCAATCTGTGCTTTCCTCTCATCAGCAGCAGCCCTGTCATCGTCCATTTTCTTGCTTATTTCTTCAATCTTCAATCTACAGAGTCGCCTTAGATCAGAGTCGACCTGATTGACATGAGTTTGCAGGTGGTCGTTGAACTCTGTGAGTATGCGTGTGGCTTCATCTTGAACTGTGGTCAGTGTGCCATACATGTATTGATCCACCTTCTGGGAGATGAGATCTCTGATTTGTGTATGAGACAGTGATTGATGTTGGTCCATCAATATGTCCTCCAAGGTGTATGTCTGCACATGTATGTTCTGTGCAGCTGCAACAGCAGGAGTGATGATATCATTTGTAAGCTCGCCTCCGATGGTCTGACCAAGGGGTTCTTCCTTTTCTGGTTCTTCCTCAGTTGGTGCAGGTGGGGTAGTGATCTGCACATCAGTGTCAGTCATGGCCTGGTCTGGTGCAGGTTCTGCTATTGCTGCACCCTGTTGGTGAGCAGCAGATGGAAACTCAGCTTCTTCTGCATCAACCACGCTGTCGTAGAAATCCAGCTTACCAGCGTTCTCATAGATTTCTCTCAAATTAATCTGCAGCTTCTGAGCTTCGAGCTGGGCAATTGCAAGAATGGATTGAGAGAAGCTTTCTCTTAGCTCAGTAACAGATGAGGTCTCAAAAATGTTTAGCAATGTGGCTTCTTCTGCCTTGAGCTGGTCAATTGTTCTGATTTTTAGCAGTGCATCCAACACATAGAACTCTTTGTCTTTGATCAGCAGCAACAGTTTGACTCTCTTAGCTGCATCATAGCTCTCTGGTGTGAGCTGGATGCCTGGAAATATGCTGAGGACAGCTCTGTCTGCTTCTGCTTCAATCATGTTGACTACTGACTGAGCTGTTTTATTCTCCACATCTTCATCTGAAGATTCAATTGCTTCTTCATCCTCCTCATTGATCTGTTCTAGAGGCTCAGCAGAGGATGAGCTGATCGTGTGAGCTGGAGAAAAGTCTCTGGGCTGATCTGGTTGAACTGATGACAGAGGTTCAACATCTTCTGGTTCATCAACCAGTACAATATCTTCTTCCTCAACCTCCTGTTGAGGGATGATAACTTCTGCAGCAGCAGGGGCTTCGGTCTGTATCTCAGCAGACAGTTTGTGAAGCCTTCTGCGCTTGGGTTTGGGCTGCTGTGCTGCGGTAGAAGTGTCTGTTTCAACGGAGCTGGCCCTCCTGGTCACTCTCTTGGAGGGGGTTCTCTCAGCTGGCTTCTCCTTGGTGACTTTAGATTTTGTGGAGTGATCTGCTGGACCAGATGGAGGAATCCAGATGGGATTCGAGTTCCCCATCTCCATCAGAGCATTAAAGACTACCGGGTCCTTTGCTCTGGTAATCAGATTTGCTGAAATGCCCATCGACATTTCAATCTGATGTTGGTCCTTAGGAAAATGCTGTTTCGCATTGAACTCAATTGCTGAATCCCATTGGTGATGAGGAAAGAATGATTCCAGCATATAGCTGATCTTTGTGGAATGTCTCAGGCTGCTTCTTTTAACTTCAATGCCTGGAGAGCTACCTTTCACCAATAAGATCATCTTGGCCTCCTTTGCCAAGAGATCGTATAAGATCCTACTCCAGTTAACTGGCAGATTAAGGACAACTGCTGCTAATATCCTGAACTTCTCAGGAGTCACCTGGTCATAAGACCCATTGTGGTTGAGAAAAATTCGCTGTACGAATTCAAACACAATCCTGAATTCTGGCGCGAGAAGTGATCGTACAAACATCCTGTTTGTGTAGTGGATGGGAACTATCATCACCATCTCCACAGCTTCTTGCAGCTGTTCTGCAGTGATTTCACCTAGGTCCAATCCCTCATCCTTGACCTTATAAGCAGCGTTGATAAGGTTGATGACATTGTAGGGAGTGTTGCTAACAGTATTCCCTTTACTCACCCTGATGGTGGCCTCCTCTCCACCTCTCTCTCCCTGCCATGAGAGATAAAAGGCTGCAACATCCTTGGGTAGGAAGTGCACAGGGTGTGATGTAATAATTTTGCAGAAACCTACATAGAACAAGGTAGTATAGATGTGAGCACTATCCTTCCATCAGTGAAGTATAAGTGCCACAGAAACAGTTTATACAGTTCTATGTAATTGACAAATATCACAGACAAGAGAATAGATACAGAGTAAAACATTTAGACATATGATTTAAAAAAAACGAAATATGAAACCTTTGCACTGGCGAACGAGATCAAATGCCTTTTCCAGTTTATGAAACCCGAAGGTGTCAAGAACCGCAAAAAGGTCTTGGTGAATATAAGGTTTCAGAAAGTTCGCTTGTTCCAGAAAAGCAGATGATTTGGGAGCCATTTTTGTTAGTAAATGGGAGATTTTTCGAGAGATTGCGAAGAAAGTAGAATTTGTGGGAGGCAGAAAAATTTGCTAAGTGTTTCGAGAAATATGTAAGTGTGAGTGATACATGAAATCCCTTATCAAATATATACATGGAAGAGAAGATAAGTAGAGTAATTAAATATTCAGAAATCCTTCCCTTTTTCAGCTTTCCCGCCTTTCCATATACTAGGTTTGCAACCCATAGTCGCCTCTCTTTTTCGTATGATGCACGCGCTATAATCGAACGGTTGTGAAATGGCGCGTTGTCTTTGTTGTAGTCTTTTTATCTCCCTTTTTCTTGATTTAGTATATATATTCTCGATCACGTCTCCCAATTTACTGTAGGTAATCATCAAAAATAAAGGATTTGATATCTAATGTCAGAGTATAGATATTTAGTCGCCGTATATAGTTGACCTTTCCCCCTTAACCAAGTAATATAATAATTAATGGAGATATTAATTCCATATCCACGTGGCATCAGGTAATCTGGTTGAGGTCAATCTGGTTGCGCGTTTGTTAACCACTTTCTGTTCAAAGCATCTTTCATCTTTCTGGTTGAGGCTTTTCTGGTTCAACTTTCTGTTAAAGTTGACTAACTTTACTTTGAGACTTTCTGGTTTGAGACTCTCTGGTTTAGCTTTCTGTCTTTTAGACTTGCTGGTTTTGAGACTTTCTGGTTTAGCTTTCTGTCTTTGAGACTTGCTGGTTTTGAGACTTTCTGGTTTAGCTTTCTGTCTTTGAGACTTGCTGGTTTTGAGACTTTCTGGTTTAGTTTTCTGTCTTTGAGACTTGCTGGTTTTGAGACTTTCTGGTTTAGCTTTCTGTCTCTGGTCAATCTGGTTGCTTTCTTTTAGCAATTCCCGGTTGGAATTTATTCAATCTGTATTAACGTGTGTATTAGTGATCTGGTGTTAGTTCCCTGTTGGAATTTTTAGTGATCTGGATCTTATCACTCTGGACCATGATGATCTAGTTTTGATTCCCTGTAGGATTTTATCAATCTGGATCATGATGATCTGTATCAAGTCCCTGTAGGATTTTATTAATCTGGATCATGATGATCTGGTTTTGATCCTATCTTCAAGATTTAAGAGTCCTAGTTTTCCACAAAGCATCTTAAATCTTTCTTCTGGTAGTGCCTTAGTGAGGATATCTGCTCTCTGAACTTCAGTGTGTATCTTCTCGATCTGTACATGTTTTCTTTCAACATGATCTCTTATAAAGTGATGTCTCACGTCAACATGTTTACATCTGGTGTGCAATACTGGGTTCTGTGTGATTGCTATAGCACTTGAGCTGTCACAGAAAATAGGAATTTCCTTGACCTCAATCTCATAGTCCTTGAGCTGTTGTCTTAACCACAGTATTTGTGCACAACAACTTCCAGCTGCCATATATTCTGCTTCTGTAGTTGAAGTGGCAACTGATGTCTGTTTCTTTGAGAACCAAGAAATCAGTTTGTTTCCCAGAAACTGACATGTACCAGATGTTGATTTTCTGTCCAGTTTGCATCCAGCGTAATCTGAGTCAGTGTATCCAGATAGCTCAAAATTGTCTTCACACGGATACCATAATCCTATATGGGCTGTTCCCTTAAGATATCTTAGTATCTTCTTAGCTGCTTCCATGTGAGACTCTTTGGGATTTGCTTGATATCTAGCACATACTCCTACTGCAAAGGTGATGTCAGGTCGACTGGCAGTAAGATAGAGTAATGATCCTATGATCCCTCTGTATTGAGTGATATTAGCTGGTTTTCCTTCGGGTTCTGGACCAATTTTCCCATTGGTCTGCATTGGAATTTTCACTGGATTACTGTCTTTTAATCCAAACTTGACCAGCAGATCATTGATGTATTTTGTCTGATTAATAAAGATACCATCTGGTAGCTGCTTGACCTGCAAACCTAAAAAGAAACTCATTTCTCCCATCATGGACATTTGATACTTATTTTTCATAAGTTCAGCAAATTTGTCACACAGATAGGTAGATTGAGATCCAAAGATGATATCATCTACATAGATCTGGACTAAGAGAATATGTTCTTTGACTTTGATAACAAACAAAGTCTTATCAACAGATCCTCTTTTGAATCCAGATTCTAGTAGAAAGGTTGATAAGGTCTCATACCAAGCTCTAGGGGCTTGTTTTAGACCATAGACTGCTTTAGCTAGTCTGTGTACTTTCTGATCTGGATCTGCCTCTTCAAATCCAGGTGGCTGTTCCACATATACTTCTTCTTCAAGAATACCATTGAGAAAGGCACTTTTGACATCCATCTGGTATACCTTGAATTGTCTGTGAGCAGCATATGCCAAAAACAGCCTTATTGCTTCTAATCTGGCTACTGGTGCGAATGTTTCATCGAAATCAATGCCTTCTTGTTGATTATAGCCTTTAGCTACTAATCTGGCTTTGTTTCTGACTACTTCACCATTCTCATCTCGTTTGTTTTTGAACACCCATTTTACACCTATTACTCCTTGATGTTTGGGTCTGTCCACGAGATACCAGACTTCATTTCTTTTGAACTCATTGAGTTCTTCTTGCATTGCTATTATCCAATCTGCATCTTGGAGTGCTTCATAAGCATCAGATGGCTCCAAGCGAGATAAATAACAACTCAATAATGCACTTTCTCCATGCATTCTTCTAGTTTTCACACGATCTGATGGGTTCCCAACGATCTGTTCTGGTGGATGGTCTTGTATCCATCTTCTTCTCCTAGTCATCTCTTCATCAGATAACTCAGGATCAGGTTGATCTGTTGGTTCCTCAAATTCAGGGTGTGCTGTTGATATAGCTTGAAATGGATTCTCATCTGGACTTTCTTCTGGATGTTGATCATCATTTGTAGTAATAGTATCATTGTCTTCTGTTGATGATCTGTTTTCATTTAGATTGGTTAGTGATATTCCCCCTTGCTGTATGATCTCCTCAGCAATAGGTTGAGTGATAACTTCTTCATCTTCACTCCTTGAATTCCAGATAAGAATATCTTCCAGTAATAGATCATTCATCCTTCTGGTTGTTACCTGATTGTCTGTCTGCTTCTCATCTGGTGATCTGTACTCAATAATAGACTCATCAAATACAACATGAGGTGTTACTTCCACAATATGAGAATTCTTATTGTAAACTCGATAGGCTTTACTGACATCAGAATATCCTAAGAATACTCCAGGGTCTGTTTTGCTATCAAAAGTTTTCAACTGAGATTTCCCATTATTGTGTATGTAACATAAACAGCCAAAAGTTTTAAAATAGGAAATCTTAGGCTTTCTGTTGTTCCATATTTCATATGGAGTCTTTCCATGTCTGAGTGTGATGGATGATCTGTTTTGAGTATAGCAGGCTGTGTATATAGCTTCTGCCCAGAATTTCTTCGGTAGATTTGTAGCATTAAGCATCGTGCGAGCTGCTTCTTTGAGTGATCTGTTTCTTCTCTCAACTACTCCATTCTGTTGAGGAGTTCGAGCAGCAGATGTTTGATGAGTGATTCCCATCTTGTTGCAATATGCTTCAATCTTCTGGTTGAGAAATTCTGTTCCTCGATCTGTTCTGATAGAGGTTATACTCATCTCTTTCTGTTTAGTGATCTTGTGTAGAAAGTCAGGGAGCTTGTCTAGAGTCTCTTTCTTCTTCAGCAGAAAGATGACCCAAGTGAGTCTTGAGTAATCATCTATGATTACCAATGTGTACTTTCTCCCATTGATACTTAGTGGTTTGACTGGTCCAAACAGATCAAGGTGTAACAGCTCTAGTGTCCTTGATGTTGAGTGAGCTGTTTTGCTTGTAAAGGATGATCTGGTCTGCTTTCCAGCTTGACAGGCATCACATATATGATCTTTATCATACACCTGATCTGGTAGTCCTTCTACTAACCTTTCCTTGGCAATCCTGTTGATTGATTTGAAATTAAGATGACTTAATCTCTTATGCCATAACCAGCTTGTTTCTGATACAGTCTTAGTGACTAAGAAGGTCTCGATCTGGTTTGTCCACTGGACAATATATAACCTATCCTGCAGTTTACCGGTAAGGAATATTTCATCTCCTTCCTTGTTCTTTACCAGACAGTTGTTAGTATCAAAAACAATCTGATTGCCATTTGCACAAAACTGACTTACAGAAAACAGATTATGACTAAGACCCTCAACATATGACACATTAGTGATAGTGGTCTTGCCAACTTTGATGTTTCCATACCCTCTGGTATATCCTTTTGAATTACATCCAAAAGTGACCTGTGGGCCTGGTTTCTCTATGTAATCTGTCAGAAGATTCTTGTCACAAGTCATGTGTTTTGAACAGCCACTATCTATAATCCAGATAGTTCCTCTTGCTATCTTACTCCTTCTTGCAGTTCTTTGATCCTGCAATTAATCACACTTAGCTACCCTTTCAACGTTTGGGTGCTTGATTATTAGCAAACAATCCTTTTCGAATCCAGAATATTCTAGGGTTAGGAACAGCAATATAGCAGGTAATGATGTTTCCCTCATTATCTGCTTTAGATACAGAGTGTATTTCGGATGGATGAAATCTCTCTATCTCATCCTTCTGTAATCCTTTCTTAGTATGTTCTGTTCTGTTGACAATTTTTGTCCTGTTGACATTTGCTCTTTGAAGGTGTTCTGTTTCTGTGTAGTGAGCTGGTTGTCCCCTGGTTTGATGATACTGTCTGTTCTTTGCATCTTTCATTATCATCTTTTGAGGATAACCTTTCTTGTTTTTCAAGTCTTTCACTTGATCTGGTATTTTCTTCCTTTCTGGTACGAAGCTTATAGTTCCTGAAGATTTTTCTGAGTGACCTGGATATCCCAAACCAGATGTGCCCTTTTGTTGCATATTGATTAGCAACTTGGCACGCTCATCACTCTTGTATATCATTTCCTTTCCCTTCTTGATCTTTTCCTCAGCAACATTATTTCTGGTAACCAGATCCTTGACTTTTGAATTAAGAGAGTGAACCTCACTGTCTTTGCTCTTGATCTGTTCTTCCAGATCAGTAATTTTGGCAACAAATTTAGTGTTTGCTGTGCTTAGAGTCTGCTCAATCTTCTTTAATCTGTCATTCTATTCAACTACTTCTTTGAACAGCCTTTTGATGCTTGAGTAGCTTTTGAACATCTCATCTATTTCGTTCCATGAGTATTCTGCTTGATCTTAACTTTCCTGTTCAAGATTATTTTCATTATCTGAGGAATTTGAGTAGCAAGAATTTACCTCAACTTCATCTAGACCATTGTCCAAGCCTACATAGCATTCATTCCAGCTTTCTTCGTCGTCAGCAATGAAGGCTTCATCATTTTCTGATGAGCTGTCTGAGAAATGACTCGAGCTGCTTGAGTTCTGTTCAGCTATCATCGCTTTTCGCTCATATTTAAGCTTTCGATCTCGTTTGGCTCTTAGTTCTTCTCTTTGGCTTCTGGACAGATTAGGACAATCTGTTTTGAAGTGACCTGTTCTGCCACATTCAAAACAAGTGTAATCTGTAGAGCTAGAGGTCTTTGTTGTTTTAGTAGTCTGCTGTTTAGATTCATTTTTGTCATCAGATCGATCATTATCATACTTCCTGTTGAAGTTCCTTCTGTTATCCTTGTAGAAGCGTCTGTATTTCTTCAATCTGGTTTCCATCTTGTCCATTCGTTTGGCTATCATTGAAAACTCTTTTAGGAGTTTGTCATACCCTCTCTCTTCATCTGGAGTAGTAGGCTCAGAAGGATCATCTGGTTTGCTCTTCGCTTTGAAGGCTACCTCTTTGTCCTTCTTTGTACTGCTCTCTGCCTTTTTGGACAGATGGTCTGGTCCTCGAATTCTTTGAATGTCACATTCATGACCTTCGAGATGATCAAATAAGGCTTCAGTGGACAGATCATTGAAGTCAGCTCTTAGAGGTTGCATTGCTGCATAGATCTCCCAGCTTGGTGGAAGTGCTCTAAGAACTTTCATGTTCTTCTCCCTTTGAGTATATTTGTTCTTTTTGAACGCAGATATCTCAAGGAGAATTCCAGTGAATCTCATCTTCATCTGTTCTATTGTTTCCCCTGGTTTCATTTTGAATTCATCATATTTGTTGCAGGCTATAGATAGCTTGTTCTCGATCATCACTTCAGATCCTAGGGCTAGATCTCTTAAGGCTTCCCACATCTCTTTGGCAGTATCCAAATCTTGGATTTTGGCCAGATGTATGCCTTTGACCGTGCTGGAGATGATCCCTTTGGCAAAGTCATCGAGATTTGCCTCTCTTCTTTCTTCAGAGGTGTATTTTCTGGGATCTTTTAGAACAGTTTCTTTAACTGCTCCTGTATCTGTGATACGGGTGGTTTCTTCAGTAATTGCCAATGGCCCCTCTTCGATTACTTTCCACATTAAGCAGTGATGGGCTTTGAGGCACATTTTGATTCTGAAACTCCATTCTCTATATCCTTGGATAGAGAATTCTTCGCAAGCCCTGATAACAGATGACTCCATAACAAATAGAATGCTCGTGAATGAAAAAGGTTTTTCTAGATCTATTCAAGTAGACCACGCAGGTTTTAACCCTGTGAAACAGA
>JAPKLX010004140.1:0-10306 GCA_026898415.1 Leonotis leonurus
ATTAGTCAAGTAAACTGAAAAGTTTGTATTTGGTGTATTCCCCCCCCATACACCAAACCTTGCTCTTTCGGGACCAACAAGTGGTATCAGAGCGGTGGTTCAAACTGACCATTGTTTTGTTTCACAAGGTTAATACCTGCGTGGTCTACTTGAATAGATCTAGAAAATCTTTTTCATCATCTGCATCCTATCTGTCATTATGGAATCATCTGTTATCAGGGCATGCGAAGAATTCTCCATCCAAGGTTACAGAGAGTGGAGTTTCAGAATCAAGATGTGTCTCAAAGCTCATCACTGCTTGATGTGGAAAGTAATTGAGGAAGGACCTTTGGCTATTACAGAAGAAACCACTCGTATCACTGAGACAGGAGCAGTCAAGGAAACTGTACTGAAAGACCCCAGAAAGTATACTTCTGAAGAAAGAAGAGAAGCAAATCTTGATGATTTTGCTAAAGGAGTTATCTCCAGTACTGTGAAAGGAGTTCATCTGGCCAAGATCCAAGATCTCGATACAGCCAAAGAAATGTGGGAAGCACTAAGAGATCTCAGCCTAGGATCTGAAGCTATGATCGAGAACAAGCTATCCCTAGCATGTAATAAGTTCGATGAATTCAAAATGAAGCCTGGAGAAACTATTGAACAAATGAAGAACAGGTTCACTGAAGTATTACTTGAAGTGTCTGCCTTCAAAAAGGATAAGGACACACAGAGAGAGAAGAATCTCAAGATTCTTAGAGCTTTACCACCAAGCTGGGAAATCTATTCAGCTATGCAACCTCTACGTGCTGATTTCAATGATCTGTCTGTAGAAGCACTATTTGATCATCTGGCTGTCCATGAATGTGATATCAGAAGGATACATGGACCAGATCACGCCTCCAGCAAGAAGAATGAAACTAGCACTAAGAAGGAGAAAGAGACTGCCTTCAAAGCGAAGTGCAAAACAGATGAATCAACATCATCTACTGCATCAGAAGAAGGAGGATATGATAAGTTACTGAAAGAATTCTCACTGATTGCTAAGAGAATGGACAAGATGGAAGTCAGATCAAGAAAGTATCGAAGGTTCTACAAAGACAACAAGAGTAGATACCAGAAGAACAAAGAAGCAGAACGATCTGATGACAAAACAGAAAGTAGAGGTAATGGTAAAATCACTAATCCTACTGACTATACTTGCTATGGTTGTGGAAGAACAGGACACTTCAAGACAGACTGTCCTGACCTATCCAAAAGCCAGAGAGAAGAACTACGAGCTAAAAGGGACAGAAATCTAAAAGCTCAACGTAAAGCTATGATAGCAGAAGAAAAAGAAGAAGATAATTCCAGCTCAAGCCATCTATCTGAGAGTTCAACAGAAGATGATGAAGCATTCTTTGCTAAAGAAGAAGAAGACTGGGATGAATGCTATGCAGGACTAGACAACGGTCTAGATGATGTAGAGGTAAACTCTTGCAACTCTAATTCATCAAATGATATCGACCTGGATCAGGAAATAGAAGACCAAGATGAATATTCATGGAATGAAGTTAATGAAATGTTCAAGAGCTACTCAAGTATCAAGAGACTTTTCAAAGAAGTTGTTGAAGAAAATGACAGATTGAAGAAAACTGAAGAGATATTGAGTAAAGCAAACACTAAATTTGTTGCTAACATCAATGTTCTGGAAGAACAGATCAAGAGCAAAGACAGTGAGATTCATTCCTTGAACTCAAAAGTCAAAGATCTTATAAATAGGAACAACATTGCTGAAGAAAAGATAAAGAAAGGCAGAGATATGATCTACAGAAGTGATGAACGTGCCAAACTGCTCATCAACATACAACAGAAAGGCACTTCTGGATTAGGATATCCAGGTCACACAGAAAAAGCAGCAGGTCCAATGAAATTCGTACCAGAAAGAAGACAGATACCAGATCAAGTAATAAACTTGAAAAATAAGAAAGATCTTCCCCAGAAGATGATGGTTAAACAAGCTGGTAACAGACAATATCATCAAACCAAAGGACATCCTACTAACTACACTGAATCTAAACAACAGCCCAAAAATAAAGTCAACAGGACATCACAGAAGAAAGCAGAAAGCAAAGGATCAGAGAGATACCATCCATCTGTTCTTCACTCAAAGTCCATTGTTGATGAGAATGGGAATATCATCACCAGCTACATTACTGTTCCAAATTTAAAGCTATTCTGGATTCAAAAAGGGATCTTTGCTAATAACCAAGCACCCAGACAATAAAGGGTAGCTAAATCTATTTAATTGCAGGACCAGAAGGCTGCAAGAAGAAGCAAGATTGCAAAAGGATCAATCTGGATAATTGATAGTGGCTGTTCAAAACACATGACATGTGACAAAAACCTACTATCAGACTACATAGAGAAACCAGGACCTCATGTCACTTTTGGATGTAATTCAAAAGGATATACCAGAGGATATAGAAACATAAAAGTTGGCAAGACCACCATCTCAAATGTTTCATATGTTGAAAGTCTCAGCCACAATCTGTTTTCTGTAAGTTAGTTCTGCACCAATGGTAATCAGATTGTTTTCAATGCTAACAATTGTTTGGTGAAGAACAAGGAAGGAGATGAGGTACTCCTTACCGGAATATTGCAGGATAGACTATATATTGTGCAATGGAACAACCAGATAGAGACCTGTCTGGTCACTAAGACAGTGTCAGAAACTAGCTGGCTATGGCATAAAAGATTAAGCCATCTCAACTTTAAAACAATCAATAAGATTGCACGAGAAAAACTAGTTGAAGGACTACCAGATCAAATATATGACAAGAATCACATCTGTGAAGCATGTCAAGCTGGAAAGCAAACCAGAACATCTTTTTCAAGCAAGTCTGCCCAGAGCTCAACCAGAATACTAGAGTTACTACATTTAGACTTATTTGGTCCCGTTAAACCATTAAGTATAAATGGTAGGAAATATACTCTAGTCATCATTGATGATTATTCAAGATTTACTTGGGTAATATTCTTGTTAAGAAGAAAGAAACTCTGGAGAAGCTGCCAAACTTTCTCAACAAGATCACCAAGAAAAAGGAAGTTTCTGTTACCACCATCAGAACAGATCGTGGAACAGAGTTCCTAAACCAGAAGGTTGAGGATTACTGCAACCAGATGGGAATTACACATCAGACATCTGCAGCCAGAACACCTCAACAGAATGGGGTAGTTGAAAGAAGAAACAGATCGTTAAAGGAAGCAGCTCGTACTATGCTAAATGCAACCAGATTACCAAAGAAATTTTGGGCAGAAGCCATCTATACAGCATGCTACACACAGAACAGATCAGTTGTTACAATCAGACATGGGAAGACACCCTACGAGATATGGAACAACAGAAAACCCAGGATTCATTATTTTCGCTCTTTTGGCTGTCAGTGTTACATTCACAATAATGGGAAATCTCAGTTGAAAACTTTTGATAGCAAAGCTGATCCAGGAATATTCTTAGGATATTCTGATGTTAGCAAAGCTTACAGGGTTTTTAACCAGAGGACTCACATTGTGGAAGTAACACCTCATATTGTTTTTGATGAATCTGTTATTAGTGACAGAGACCTAGATGCTGATCAAACACCAGAACAAGACCAGAACAAAAACCAGAAAGTAATCCAGAACAAGAACCAGAAAGAAAAAGGCATTCTGTTAGAAGATATTCTAATCTGGAATACATCAGAAGAGAATGAAGTTGAAGTTCCAACCAGTACTGAAGCAGTAAGCTTGCAGCAAGGGGGAACAGAACAGACAACCTTAACTACACCAGAAGACAATCAGCCAGAAGGAGGAAACAATACTAATGAGCCAGAACCAGATCAACCCGAAGAATCAAGAGATTCAAATGGTTGGAATAATGATCAAGAGGAACCAGAAACTGAAAATCCTTTTCAAACATCTCATCCAGAATTTGAGGACCCAGCAAATGAACCAGAACCTGAGATATCAGAAGAAGAGATATCTAGCAGAAGGAAATGGATTCAAGAAAACCATCCTTCTGAACAGATTGTTGGGAACCCAACAGATAGAGTGAGAACCAGAAGAATGCATGGAGAAAGTGCACTTCTCAGTTGTTATCTATCACGTGTTGAACCCTCTGACACCTATGAAGCACTTAGAGATGCAGACTGGGTCATAGCTATGCAAGAAGAACTCAATGAGTTCAAGAGAAACCAAGTCTGGTATATGGTAGACAGACCAAAACATCAAGGGGTGATAGGTGTAAAATGGGTATTCAAAAACAAACGAGATGAGAATGGAGAAGTCGTCAGAAACAAGGCTAGACTAGTTGCAAATGGATACAATCAACAAGAAGGTATCGACTTTGATGAGACCTTTGCACCAGTGGCCAGATTGGAAGCAATTAGGCTATTTTTAGCATATGCTGCATACAAGAGATTCAAAGTATACCAGATGGATGTCAAAAGTGCATTCCTCAATGGCATACTTGAAGAAGAAGTATATGTTGAGCAACCACCTGGTTTTGAAGAAGAAAATCCTGACCAGAGAGTATATAGACTAGCCAAAGCTGTCTATGGGTTGAAACAGGCACCCAGAGCGTGGTATGAAACATTATCAACATTCCTACTGGAATCAGGCTTCAGAAGAGGTTCTGTTGACAAGACACTGTTTGTCATCAAAGTCAAAGAACATATTCTGCTGGTCCAGATATATGTCGATGACATAATCTTTGGATCACAATCTCCCTATCTGTGTGACAAATTTGCAGAACTAATGAAGAACAAATACCAAATGTCCATGATGGGTGAGATGAATTTCTTTTTAGGATTGCAGGTAAAACAACTACCAGATGGTATCTTTGTTAATCAAGCAAAGTACATCAATGATCTGCTAGTCAAGTTTGGAATGAAAGACAGCAGAACAGTTAAAATTCCAATGCAATCAAATGGAAAGATAGATCCAGACCCAGAAGGAAAACCAGCAAACATCACACAATACAGAGGAATTATTGGCTCTCTGTTATATCTTACTGCAAGTCATCCAGATATCACATATGCAGTTGGAGTTTGCGCCAGATATCAAGCCAATCCTAAAGAATCACACATGGAAGCTGCCAAAAAGATACTTAGATATCTTAAGGGAACAGCTAACATTGGTCTCTGGTATCCACAAGATGATAACTTTGAGCTTACAGGCTATTCTGATTCAGATTATGCAGGATGCAAACTGGACAGAAAGTCTACCTCTGGGACGTGTCAATTCCTTGGAAACAAGTTGATATCTTGGTTTTCAAAGAAACAGACATCTGTTGCTACATCAACCACAGAAGCAGAATATATGGCTGCTGGAAGCTGTTGTGCACAGATACTATGGTTGAAACAGCAACTAAGAGATTATGAGATTGATGTAAAGGAGATACCTATATTCTGTGACAGCTCAAGTGCTATAGCTATAACACAGAATCCAGTACTCCACACAAGATGCAAACATGTCGATGTGAGACATCATTTTATTAGAGATCATGTAGAGAGAAAGCATATCAAGATTGAGAAGATTCATACAGACATCCAACGTGCTGATATATTAACTAAAGCTTTACCAGAAGAAAGATTCAAGATGCTGTGTGGAAAACTTGGACTACTCAGTCTAGATGAAGATTACCAGAAAGTTACCAGATAGCCATGACCAGAAGGCTACCAGATAGCCATGACCAGAAGGCTACCAGATAGCCATGACCAGAAGGCTACTAGATAACCATGACCAGAAAGTTACCAGATAAGCTACTACCAGAAAGCTACCAGAAAGCTAATTACAAGAATGACAGAAAGCTCAGTTGAAATAAAATACACGTGGCATAATTTTCTCAATAAATTGACGAAAAAGCCATGTGAAAATTATTTCCTAAATGCTAAGTCAAGGGGGAACTTTTAAGGAAATTGAAGCGTCAAGATAAAAGACGTCACTCTCCTAGGTTACAGGGCTGTAAAAGATATTTTTACCCTAGATTTACTAAATCTTCTATTTTTCGTCATGATTAGCTCAACTTTGGGAACTGGAATCGAGAAAATCCCTGCAAGAAACAGGAAAAGGAAAGTTGCCAATAGTAAGAGATACTCACACGCTCGCATATAAACCCTAGGATCTCGAGCGTACATCTCACGCAAGGAAAAGCGGCAAAACAAATCCTGAAGCGGGAAAAATCTAAAAAGGGAGGAAATCTTTTCAACTCTTCAATTTTCTTTCTGTTTTATTTCTTTTTGCTTAATTATTTTGTTATATATTTGCGATATCTTCTCCTAAACTGTTCACCTTCACTTTATCGCACTGAGCACTTCTCAAAATTTCTAAGCACTTAAGAATTTCCCAAATCTTCTGCAAATCTCTTCTCAAAAACATTCTTGCGTTTGACTATGGCACCCCAAACTTCACTCTTTCTTCAACACGTAGCTGAGGTTCAGAAGTTTCTCACACCTGAACCGTATGCTGTACTTGAAACTCACGGTTTTCGAAAACTTGAGGAAATCTTTGCCATGGTCTCACGCTGCAAAGGTTTTCAATTTATTCAAACTTCTTTATATCTGCAGTTTATTGCATATTCTGTGTCTCCTTGACCTATGAACTGTTTTTATTACTGTTTTTGTGCAATACTTATGCTTGTTCATATGAACTGATGAATATGTATATACCTGTGTGAATGTTCTTTTGATGCAAAGGTTTCTGCAACATTGTTACTTCACATCCTAAGATGTTTCTGGGAAAACAAGTGGGATCCTTCTATTTGACATGGCTTTGAAGCCAATGTCTTGATGCCGATTGGAGACAGAACGAGTAAGACTCCCTACAACGTGATAGAGATGATTAACCAAGCTTATAGGCTGAAGGATGAAGGGTTGTCCTTGGAAGAGATCAACCCTGCACAATTACAAGAAGCTGTTGAGATCATGATGGTGATTCCTATCTCCTACACTGGAAGGATGTTCCAGAGATCTCTGCTTCAACTTGGATACAAGTTGGTACTGGAGTTGGTACAGAGGATTTTTCTCAATCACAGCGGGACTTATGATCAAGTGACCCCTGAAAAATTCAGAATCCTCACAGCTGTAGTTCTCAATCTACAAGTCAACTGGAGCAGGATCCTGTTTGAACTATTGGCCAAAGAAGCAAAATTGATCACTTATACCAAAGACAGTAGAGGCAGAGGAACTTCTGTGGAAGTTAGGAGGAATCTGCGACACTCCACAAAGATCAGCTTGATGATTGAGAGGTTTTTCAAGCAGAAAGTCTGGGATGATGCTGAAGAATACAACATTCATCACTCTATTCCCAAGGACCAACACCAGTTGGAAATGTCTCTGGGACTAGCACCACAATTCTTCAACAAGATACCTGATGAAGTGCACCGTGTTGCTGCACTGGAAATGGGACGTTCCAACCCTACTTGGATGCCACCTTCTAGAGGTGTGGAGAAGCAGAAGGGAAAATCCACAAAAGAGAAGGTTGTGAGAGAACAGACCACTCGCAAGACTTCAGTCAAGCGAGGCAGTTCAGTTGAAACAGAAACGTCTGCATCCCAACCTAAACAGAAGAAACACAGACTCCAGAAGGCTCAAGAATCATCACCACCACCAGCACCAATAGCAGAACAGTCTGACATGCCAGAACAAGAAGAAGAGGCACCTCAGACAGCAACAGAACAACCAGAAACAGCAGAGGTTCAACCAGAAACAAGTCATCCTGAGAAAGATTTTTCTCCCGCCAAAACAGCTACTCCTTCTCCAAGCAGAATGGAAAGGATCAGTGAAGAAGAAGAGGAAGGAGACTCAACTGATGAGGAGGATGCCAAAAGACAACAAGCAGAGAATGTCATCAACCTGCTGGAGAATGAGGCAGAACATTCTGTCATGCAGGAGTTTCCTGGAATTAACCAACTGCCCGAGAGTTTGGGAGCAGCAAGGCGTGTCAAATTCTACTTGCTGGTCAAGGACAGCGAGTACTATGTATTTGATACCCTGCTCCAACTCAAATCAATTGATGAATTGAAGAAAGAAGAAGCCACACTACTAAGTCTACTCCAGGTTACTACCGTCCAGGAGGTCAGAGCAGAATACCACCAGCTCATCTCTGACCTCATGAAGCAGGAGGCAACAACATTAAATATTGACCTGCACACACCACACCCTGATGTCCGGATGGACGAAGCTGTACCAACAGAACAACATCACCAAGCTGAACAGGGTGAACCTTCCACAAGACAGTCTCCCAAGAAAACACCCATCATCGACCTCGACTCAGGTGATGATGAACCTATTGGCCAGGCCATTGGAGGAGAACCCACCAATGAGCTCTACACACAGGGAGCAGCACAGAAACTGAAGAAACACGTGAACTTCTACACTCTGGAAGAATTGCTGGAAAGAGAAACACGACCTTTCAACAACTATCAACTCGACAATCTCATCACACTTCGAGTTGAAGACTGTTTGACAGACACCTGCAACATCCTACAGGAAAAAGCTACCCAGATCCTTTCTGATTTTAACCAACACCAGAAGGACTATGTCAACGACATGGATAAAGACCTCAGGGGGAAAATCAGAAAGATCAGGGATGATCTGAACAAGAAAATGGATGATGACAGAGAGGTACACGAAGCTGATCAGAACAAGATCCATCTGCGTTTAAAAGGCATAGACGAAAAAGCAGAAAAGGCCACTGCCTTGCTTGCTGACCTGCTGGCCAAACAAGATGAATCAATCAGTGCTGCTGTTGAACAGAAAGGACATGCACTCGCTGCTCAACTCAAGGAAGACACTGACCTTTCCATCCACTCCCATCTAGCTCTTTTTGAAAAAGAGAAATTTGTGGAGCTGATGCGGAAAAACCAGGTCACTGTCTTAAATGACCTTCTTTACCCAAATCCAGAAGAGTTTGAGCAACAGAAAAATCGCCTTACTGCTGTTGAAGAACTCCAAGAGACATATGACAAGACTCTGTCAACACTAAACAGCAGGCTTGAGCAGAAACTTAATGCTACTGATCAGACAGTTAATCTACTACTCGGGTATAAGGCTGATGCTGAGGATAAAATGGCACAAATGACTGAGGAGATTACCTCTCTGCGTACACTCATCAATACCCTCTTTGATGATGTCAAAAAGGGGGAAATCTCTGGAGGAAAGGGAGGCAAAAGCAGCAAAGGCTTAACAGAAGCAACAGGTGCTGGAACAGAAACACCAGCACCAGCTCAACCTAGACCAACCACTCCTCCCAGACCAGACCCCACTCTGATGGGAACAGAACCAGTTCAACCAGCACCTCAGATCCCTGACAAAGGAAAGAAACCAATAGATGAGGGAGACCAGATAGCAGAACTGTTGCTATTTGGAGTAAGCATGGATCAAGCCTGTGATCCAATGTTCAGAGCACAATTCTACAAAGATCAGGCTGAGAGAGAAAGGAAGATTGCTGCGCAGGAAGCCAAAGAAAAATCCTTTCAAACTCCTTTCTCCTCGCCTTCGTCTGCTGAACGCTCACAACAACAGTCATCTGCCTCGACCACCCAGCCCAAGAAGAAAAAGAAGAAACCATTCTCCTGGAACCTATCTCTGCAAAAGAAGACACCAACTGAAGTATGGGTTCCAGAGAATGATCAAACTGACTGGGAAAAGGTCAAACAGGGCTTCATTCTGAACAGATTCTTCCTGAAAGAGCCTACATATTCAGAATCTACCCCAGATGAAGACTTTAATCGCTATCTTGAGAATTTTGGTGATCAAGAGCTTATACAGAGGATCAGAATAGCTGCTTCAGACGCCAAAATCCAGCTGAAGGCACCGGAAAAGGAATTCATGATCTGCCCAACAATACCAGGCAGTAATCTTCCAGACAAGACTTACATACTGAACTACATCAATCAACTGGCGAAGATTAAAGGCTACAAGATCGATAACCACGATCCAAACTATGCCAGGGTGAGAGATGGTATATATGAGAGCATTCAGCTGGTGTCTGATGCACAGAGGGATAAGATGAAGAAGGGAGGAGAAGGGAGATGGTTTTCCTAGATAGATTCTTTTCTTATCTCTTATCTTGTTTTTGCTCTCTGTTAATCTTTGTACTCATCAATTCATATATCAATGAATTTGGAGTTCTCTTATCTTTCTGATATTTACTGTTATTTAACTTAAATAACAAATAACCTATCTGTCCAGAACATGATACAAGTTACATTGTTTTTTACTGACTAAGTGTGGTTTTGACATCATCAAAAAGGGGGAAATTGTTGGGAACCCCATAAAATATTCTGAGTTTTGATGATGCTCTTACA
>JAPKLX010003332.1:0-11293 GCA_026898415.1 Leonotis leonurus
CAGAGTATCCTAGTAGTGGATAATCTGGTCTAGTTTTGACCAGATCGTGGACGTAGGGATTTCCCGAACCACGTTAAACAACTGTGTGCTTTACATTCCTGCATTCTTTATATTTTCAGTTGTTTATTATTTTATCTCTCTACATTCTCATCCATCTGCATCTCGATCAATCTCCTAAACAATCTGGTTAATACTTAAAGGTTTTCAAAACAAGAGCAATCACCAATCCACCATTATTCCGCACTCACTCTACACTTAGAAAATAATAAGATCACTCTTATTGTCTGCTAAGTGTTTTCACTAAGAGAGTAATCTGTTTGGATTAAATCAGCTACTGATCTGCATATCGATCTGTTTAGTCACTGCCGAGCAATTTCTTGTATAGAATAGCTTGAGCTCTCTCATAAACAGTCAAGTAAAACTGAAAAAGTTTTGTAATTGGTGTATTCCCCCCCCCCCCCCATACACCAAACCTTGCTCTTTCGGGACCAACAAGTGGTATCAGAGCCGTGGTTCAAACTGACCATTGTTTTGTTTCACAAGGTTAAAACCTGCGTGGTCTACTTGAATAGATCTAGGAAAACCTTTTTCATTCACGTGCATTCTATCTGTTATGGAGTCATCTGTTATCAGGGCTTGCGAAGAATTCTCTATTCAAGGATATAGAGAATGGAGCTTCAGAATCAAGATGTGCCTTAAAGCCCATCATTGCTTAATGTGGAAAGTAATTGAGGAAGGGCCATTGGCAATTACAGAAGAAACCACTCGTATCACTGAGACTGGAGCAGTTAAAGAAACTGTACTAAAGGATCCGAGAAAATATACCTCTGAAGAAAGAAGAGAAGCAAATCTTGATGATTTTGCCAAAGGGATCATCTCCAGCACGGTCAAAGGCATACATCTGGCCAAAATCCAAGATTTGGATACTGCCAAAGAGATGTGGGAAGCCTTAAGAGACCTAGCCCTAGGATCTGAAGTAATGATCGAGAATAAGTTGTCTTTAGCCTGCAACAAATATGATGAATTCAAAATGAAATCTGGCGAGACAATAGAACAAATGAAAATGAGATTCACTGGAATTCTCCTTGAGATATCTGCGTTCAAAAAGAACAAATATACTCAAAGGGAGAAGAACATGAAAGTTATTAGAGCTCTTCCACCAAGCTGGGAAATCTATGCAGCAATGCAACCTTTAAGAGCAGACTTCAACGATCTGTCCACTGAAGCCTTATTTGATCATCTCGAAGGTCATGAGTGTGACATTCAAAGAATCCGAGGACCAGATCATCTGTCCAAAAAGACAGAGAACAGCTCAAAGAAAGATAAAGAGGTAGCCTTCAAAGCGAAGAGCAACCCAGATGATCCTTCTGAGTCTGTTACTCTAGATGAAGAGAAAGGCTATGACAAACTCTTAAAAGAGTTCGCAATGATTGCCAAACAAATGGACAAGATGGAAACCAGATCGAAGAAGTACAGACGCTTCTACAAAGATAATAAGAGAAATTTCAACAAGAAGTATGACAACGATCGATCTGAAGACAAGGATGAGTCCAAGAAGCAATTCCCTAAAACAGCAAAGACCCCTAGTTCTACAGATTACACTTGTTTTGAATGTGGCAGAACAGGTCACTTCAAAACAGATTGTCCTAATCTGTCCAGAAGCCAAAGGGAAGAACTAAGAGCCAAACGAGATCGAAAGCTTAAATATGAGCGAAAAGCGATGATAGCTGAACAGAACTCAAGCAGCTCGAGTCATTTCTCAGATAGCTCATCAGAAAATGATGAAGCTTTCATTGCTGACGATGAAGAAAGTTGGAATGAATGCTATGTGGGATTGGACAACGGGCTAGATGAAGTTGAGGTAAATTCTTGCTACTCAAATTCCTCAAATAATAATAATCTTGAACAGGAAAGTGAAGATCAAGCAGAATACTCATGGAATGAAATAGATGAGATGTTCAAAAGCTACTCAAGTATCAAGAGACTATTTAAAGAAGTTGTTGAAGAGAACGACAGATTGAAGAAAGTCGAGCAGATTTTAAGCACCGCAAATACACAATTTGTTGCTAAAGTAAACGATCTGGAAGAACAGATCAAGAGTAAAGACAGTGAGATCCACACACTTAACTCAAAAGTTAAGGATCTGGTTACAAGAAACAACATTGCTGAAGAAAAGATCAAGAAGGGAAAAGAAATGATCTACAAGAGTGATGAACGTGTCAAGTTGCTAATCAATCTGCAACAAAAGGGCACATTTGGATTAGGATATCCAGGTTACTCAGAAAAGCCTTCTGGAACTGTAAACTTCGTACCAGAAAGGAAGCAAATACCAGATCAAGTGAAAGACTTGAAAAACCAGAAAGGTTATCCTCAGAAGATGATAATAAAAGATGCAAAGAGCAGGCAATATCATCAAACAAGGGGACAACCAGCTCACTACACAGAAACAGAACACCTTCAAAGAGCAAATGTCAACAGGACAAAAATTGTCAACAGAACAGTACATACTAAGAAAGGATTGAAGAAGGATGAAATAGAGAGATATCATCCATCTGAAATTCACTCTGTATCTAAAGTAGATAATGAGGGAAATATCATTACCTGCTATATTACTGTTCCTAACCCTAGAATGTTCTGGATTCGAAAAGGATTGTTTGCTAATAACCAAGCACCCAAACGTTAAAAAGGGTAGCTAAGTGTAATTAATTGCAGGACCAAAGAAGTGCAAGAAGGAGTAAGATAGCAAGAGGAACTATCTGGATTATAGATAGCGGTTGCTCAAAACACATGACATGTGATAAGAATCTATTATCAGATTACATGGAGAAACCAGGCCCACAGGTCACTTTTGGATGTAATTCAAAAGGATATACCAGAGGGTATGGAAACATCAGAGTAGGCAAGACCACTATCACAAATGTGTCATACGTTGAGGGTCTTAGTCACAATCTGTTTTCTGTAAGTCAGTTTTGTGCTAATGGTAATTAGATTGTTTTTGATACTAACAACTGTTTGGTGAAGAACAAGGAAGGAGATGAAATACTCCTTACCGGTAAACTGCAGGATATGTTATATATTGTCCAGTGGACAAATCAGATCGAGACCTGCTTAGTCACTAAGACTGTATCAGAAACAAGCTGGTTATGGCATAAGAGATTAAGTCATCTTAATTTCAAATCAATCAATAGGATTGCCAAGGAAAGGTTAGTGTAAGGACTACCAGATCAAGTGTATGATAAAGATCACATATGTGATGCTTGTCAAGCTGGAAAGCAAACCAGATCATCCTTTACAAGCAAAATAGTTCACTCAACAACAAGGATACTAGAGCTGTTACACCTTGATCTGTTTGGACCAGTCAAACCACTAAGCATCAATGGGAGAAAGTACACATTGGTAATCATCGATGATTACTCAAGATTCTCTTGGGTCATCTTTCTGCTAAAGAAGAAAGAAACCCTAGACAAGCTCCCTGATTTTTTACACAAAATCACTAAACAGAAAGAGATAAGTATAACCTCTATCAGAACAGATCGAGGAACATAATTTCTCAACCAGAAGATTGAAGCATACTGCAACAAGATGGGAATTACACATCAAACATCTGCTGCTCGAACCCCCCAACAGAATGGAGTTGTTGAAAGGAGAAATAGATCACTCAAAGAAGCAGCACGTACAATGCTTAATGCAACCAATCTACCGAAAAAATTCTGGACAGAAGCCATTTACACAGCCTGTTATACTCAAAACAGATCATCCATCACAATGAGACATGGAAAAACACCATACGAGATTTGGAACAACAGAAAGCCTAAGATTTCTTATTTTAGAACTTTTGGTTGTTTATGTTACATACACAATAATGGGAAATCACAGTTGAAAACTTTTGATAGCAAAACTGACCCTGGAATATTCCTAGGATATTCTGATGTCAGTAAAGCTTATCGAGTTTACAATAAGAACTCTCATATTGTGGAAGTAACACCTCATGTTATTTTTGATGAGTCTATTGTTGAGTACAGATCACTAAATGGAAAACAGTCAGATAACCAAGTGACTACCAGAAGAATGAATGAACTTTTACTTGAAGATATTCTTATCTGGAATTCAAAGAGTGAGGATGAAGAAATTTTCACACCTCCTGTTGCTGAAGAGATCATACAGCAAGGGGGAATATCACTGCATAATCTGGATGAAAACAGATCATCAACAGAAAACAATGAAACAATCATTGCAAATGAAGATTAACCTCCAGAAGGAAGTCCAGATGAGAATCCATTTCAAGCTACATCAACAGCACACCCTGAATTTGAGGAACCAACAGGTCAACCTGATCCTGAGTTATCTGATGAAGAAATGACCAGGAGAAGAAGATGGATACAAGATCATCCACCAGAACAGATCGTTGGGAACCCATCAGATCGTGTGAAGACCAGAAGAATGCATGGAGAAAGTGCATTATTGAGCTGTTATCTCTCTCGCATGGAGCCATCTGATGCTTATGAAGCACTTCAAGATGCAGATTGGATAATAGCAATGCAAGAAGAACTCAATGAGTTCAAAAGGAATGAAGTCTGGTATCTCGTGGACAGACCCAAACACCAAGGAGTAATAGGTGTAAAATGGGTGTTCAAAAACAAACGGGATGAGAATGGTGAAGTAGTCAGAAACAAAGCCAGATTAGTAGCTAAAGGCTATAATCAACAAGAAGGCATTGATTTTGATGAAACATTCGCACCAGTAGCCAGATTAGAAGCTATAAGACTATTTCTAGCATATGCTGCTCACAAACGATTCAAGGTATACCAGATGGATGTCAAAAGTGCCTTCCTCAATGGTATTCTTGAAGAAGAAGTATATGTGGAACAGCCACCTGGATTTGAAGAGGCAGATCCAGATCAGAAAGTATATAGACTGGCTAAGGCTGTGTACGGTCTAAAACAAGCCCCTGGAGCTTGGTATGAGACATTATCAACCTTTCTACTAGAATCTGGATTCAAAAGAGGATCTGTTGATAAGACTTTGTTCGTTATCAAAGTCAAAGAACACATTCTCTTGGTCCAGATCTATGTAGATGATATTATCTTTGGATCTCAATCCACCTATCTGTGTGACAAATTTGCTGAACTTATGAAAAATAAGTATCAAATGTCTATGATGGGAGAGATGAGTTTCTTTTTAGGACTGCAGGTCAAACAGCTACCAGATGGTATCTTTATTAATCAGACAAAATACATCAACGATCTGCTGACCAAGTTTGGATTAAAAGACAGTAATCCAGTAAAAATCCCAATGCAGACCAATGGGAAAATTGATCCAGATCCCGAGGGAAAACCAGCTAACATCACACAATACAGAGGGATCATAGGATCACTACTCTACCTAACTGCCAGTCGACCTGACATCACTTTTGCAGTAGGAGTATGTGCTAGATATCAAGCAAACCCCAAAGAGTCTCACATGGAAGCAGCCAAGAAGATACTAAGATATCTTAAGGGAACAGCCCAAATAGGATTATGGTATCCATGTGAAGACAACTTTGAGCTAACTGGATATACTGACTCAGATTACGCTGGATGCAAACTGGACAGAAAGTCAACATCTGGTACATGTCAGTTTCTGGGAAATAAACTGATTTCATGGTTCTCAAAGAAACAGACATCGGTTGCCACTTCAACTACAGAAGCAGAATATATGGCAGCTGGAAGTTGTTGTGCACAAATACTGTGGTTAAGACAACAGCTCAAAGACTATGAGATTGATGTCATGGAAATTCCAATTTTCTGTGACAGCTCAAGTGCTATAGCAATCACACAGAATCCTGTTTTGCATACCAGATGCAAACATGTAGACGTAAGACATCATTTTATAAGAGACCATGTTGAAAGAAAACATGTTCAGATTGAGAAGATACACACTGAGATTCAGAGAGCAGATATTCTCACTAAGGCACTACCAGAAGAAAGATTTAAGATGCTCTGTGGAAAGCTAGGACTTTTAAATCTTGAAGATAAGACCAGATTAATCTAAACCAGATAAAAGATATATTCCAACAGGGAATCAAAAACAGATCATCATGGTCCAGATTGATAAAATTCAGCCTATGTAAAAATCCAACAGGGATTTGATATCAGATCATTAAGTATATGTTGATACAGATTGAGCGAATTCCAACCGGGAACTATTAAAAGAAAGCACCAGACTGATAGTTCTCATCATAAAGGAGATTGACCTCAACCAGATTACCTAGTACCACGTGGATATTGAATTAATATTTCTTATTAATTATTCTATTACTTGGTTAAGGGGGAAAGGTCAACTATATACGGCGACTAATTATCTATACTCTGACATTAGATATCAAAATCTTTTATTTTTGATGATTACATACAGTAATTGGGAGACGTGATCGAGAAAATATCTACCAAATCAAGAAAAAGAGAAATAAAAGACTGCAACAAAGATAACGCGCCATATCACCACCGTTCGATTATAGCGCGTGCATCACACGATTAAGAGAGACGACTATGGGTTGAAAACCTAGTACATGGAAAGGCGGGAAAGCAGAAAAAGGGAAGAATTTCTGAATATCTCTTACTACTTTACTTATCTTCTCTTTTCGCATATATAAATTGATAAGGCGTTTCGTGTATCACTCCCACCTCCATATTTCTCGAAACACTTAGAAAACTTTCTGCCTTCCAAAATTCTCTCTTCCTTCACAAATCTCTCATTTTCTCGCAACAATGGCTCCTAGATCATCTGTTTTTCTCGACGAAGCAAAATTTCTGAAACCCTACATTCACCAAGACCTTTTTGCGGTTCTTGACACCTTCGGGTTTCATAAACTGGAAAAGGCATTTGATCTTGTCCGCCAATGCAAAGGTTTTTTTTGTTTATTTTTGCCTAACTGCCTTTCTTCTGCATTTACATTTTTTTTACTCGTGATCTCTGTCAAATTGTTTGAACTGCATAAATTGTTTTGTGGCACTCATACTTCACTGATGGAAGGATAGTGCTCACATATGTACCATTGTGCTCTATGTAGGTTTCTGCAATATTATTACCTCACACCCGGTGCACTTCCTACCCAAGGATGTTGCTGCCTTCTACCTCTCATGGCAGGGAGAGAGAGGTGGAGATGAGGCCACCATCAGGGTGAGCAAAGGAAATACTGTAAGCAACACTCCTTACAATGTTATCAACATTATCAACGCTGCGTATAAAGTGAAGGATGAGGGATTAGAACTCAGTGAAATTACTGCAAAACAGCTGCAGGAAGCTGTGGAAATAGTAATGATTGTGCCCATCCATTATACAAACAGGATGTTTGTTCGTGCACTTCTCGCGCCAGAGTTCAGAATCCTATTTGAATTCGTACAGCGAATTTTCCTTAATCACAACGGATCCTACGATCAGGTCACTCCTGAAAAGTTCAGGATCTTAGCAGCAGTAGTGCTTAACCTGCCAGTCAACTGGAGCAGGATCTTATACGATCTCTTGGCAAAGGAGGCCAAGATGATTTTATTTGTGAAAGGCAGCTCCCCTGGCATCGAAGTAAAAAGGAGCACACTTCGACACTCCACAAAGATCAGCTTTATGCTTGAGTCCTTCTTCCCTCAACATCAGTGGGATACAACAGTTGAATTCAACACAAGGCAACACTTTCCAAAGGACCAGCATCAGATTGAAATGTCAATGGGCATTTCAGCAAATCTGATTACCAGAGCAAAGGACCCTGTAATCTTTAATGCTCTGATGGAGATGGGGAACTCGAATCCCATCTGGATTCCTCCATCTGGTCCAGCAGATCAATCCACAAAATCTAAGGTCACCAAGGAGAAGCAAACTGAGAGAACCCCCTCCAAGAGAGTGACCAGGAGAGCCAGTTCTGTTGAAACTGATACTTCTACAGCAGCCCAGCCTAAACCAAAACGCAGGCGGCTTCACAAACTGTCCGCTGAGATACAGACTGAAGCCCCAACTGCTACAGAAGTTGTCATCCCTCAACAGGAGGTTGAGGAGGCAGAAGTTGTTGTGCTGGTTGGTGAACCAGAAGATGTGGAGCCTCTGTCAACTGTACACCCAGATCAGTCCAGAGACTTCTCCCCAGCTCACACGATCAGCTCATCCTCTGCTGAACCTCTAGAACAGATCAATGAGGAAGATGAAGAAGAAGTTGAATCTTCCGATGAAGATGTGGAGAAGAACACAGCACAATCAGTAGTGAATATGATTGAAGCAGAAGCAGACCGAGCTGTCCTCAGCATATTCCCAGGCATCCAGCTCACACTAGAGAGCTATGATGCAGCAAAAAGGGTCAAATTGCTGCTACTGATCAAAGACAAGGAGTTCTATGTTTTAGATGCACTTCTTAAAATCAGAACAATTGACCAGCTCAAAGCAGAGGAAGCCACACTATTAAACATCTTTGAAGTCTCGTCTGTTACTGAGCTAAGAGAAAGCTACTCACAATCCATCCTTGCAATAGCTCAGCTAGAAGCTCAGAAACTACAGGTCAATCTGAGGAAGATCTATGAGAAAGCTGGAAAGCTAGAGTTCTATAACAGCGTGGTCGATAAAGAAGAAACTGAGATTCCATCTGATGCTCACCAACAGGGTGCAGCAATAGCAGAACCTACACCAGACAAGGTCATGACTGAAACTGATATACCGATCACGACCCCACCTGCACCAGCAGAGGAAGACCTCCTTGGACAGACAATAGGCGGCGAGCTCACCAATGACATCATCACTCCTGCTGCTGCAGCTGCACAGAACATACATGTGCAGACATACACCTTGGAAGATATATTGATGGACCAACATCAATCCTTATCTAACATTCAAATCAGAGATCTCATTTCCAAGAAGGTGGATCAGTACATGTATGGAACGCTGACCACAGTCCACGATGAAGCCACCCGCATACTCACAGAGTTCAACGACCACCTGCAAACTCATGTCAACCAGGTCGACTCTGATCTGAGGCGAATCTGTAAGCTGAAGCTTGAAGAGATCAGCAAGAAAATGGGTGATGATAGAGCTGCTGCTGAAGAACGCAAAGCACAGATTGATCAGAGTCTGTTTACTACAGAACTCAAAGTGAAGGAGATGCACAAAATCATCACTGCATTCGCAGAAAAGGAAAAAGACATGGTACACGACATAGTCAAGGAGCAGACTGATGGTCTCACAGTAGACATCGTCAAAGAGGCTAATTCATACACCAGATTACTCCTCAGGAAGTTTGAAACTGATGGCAAATCCTTTGTGGAAAGGAAGTTACACGATCTGCACTACCCAACATCCACTCTGATCAAATCTTATTTTGATGAAACTGCTGACATCAAGACAGAACAGGAAGCGATCAAAACTGATCTGGTCAACTCGAAAGCCTCTCTTCAAAAACAGATTAACGATTCTAATCTGAACATCACCTCTCTATTGTCACAAAGATTTGACTCTGACAAAGAGATCACAGAGTTGAAGGCAGAGGTCACCTCCCTCAAGACATTCATTCAATCGTTTATTGATGATGTCGAAAAGGGGGAAGGGATTGGGAAGAAAAAGCCATCTGCTGTGCAAGAGAAGAAGAAAGAGAAGGTAGCCGAAGAGAAAAAGAAGAGCTTAACAGGATCTGGCTCTGGTGCATCAACTGCAAAGAATCCAGCTAGAGTCATCATACCAGATCGACCCAGCCCAGCCAGCCCTCCTTCATTCCAAGCACAGAAGACATTCACTCCAAGCAGATCTAGCCAGTCCCAACCTCAAAAGAAAAAGAAAAGAGCAGGATCCAGCTGGTTCTCGTCTGCCCCTATTCGAAGATCATTGACCAAACAAGGAGAGACTAGCTGGGTTCCAGATCATCTAAAGGAAGGATTTGAAGGCCTGAAATACGGGTTCATTATGTGTCGCTACTTCCTCAAAGAACCACTCTACTGTGAGGGGACACCTAATGAAGCTTTTAGCCTATATCTGGACCAGAATGATGCAAGGGATCTGGTGGAGGAGATTAGAGTTGCTGCAGCCAAAGCCCAGATCACAATAACTGCTCCAGAAAGTGAATTCAGAACCTGTCCCACCATACCTGGGACAGACCTTCCTGACAAGACCTTTCTGCTGAACTTTATCAATCAACTAGCAGAAAACAGAGGATATAAGGTGGATGCTGAAGACCCTGATTACATAAGGGTAAGAGAAGGAGTATACGAGAGTGTCCAGCTTATATCAGACGAGACCAGAGCAAAACTGAAGAGACAACAAGAGGAGAAAAGAAAAAGCAGATAGATTTATCTCTTTCATATCTTTATGTTCTGCTTTTCTTTTGCTTTTGGATTGATCATCTGTAAATCTTTTTGTCTCTAATATATGGAGCCTTTCTTGAGTTTCTGATGACAACATTTTATTGTCCAGAACACATATGAAAATATCCTAAAACGTTATAAACTTAATAACGTAATTAAATCAATCCTGGATATCAGACCAGATCGCTCTTTATAAGCTGATAGGATATATTCTGTAAAGTGTGGTTTCGACATCATCAACAAGGGGGAAATTGTTGGGAACCCCAAAGTTTTAGTGTTGATGATGGTATCTCGAAACACACTTAGTTAGTTTATAGTGTATAATCTGTTCTCGTGTAAAAACAGATCACTAGAAAGAAGGTGACTTTTGTTTAGGAACAGATTAGGAGATGACTTAAAATGTAAAGGAGATAATCCTATAGAAGTCATTCTCAACTTTGAATAGGATGAAATCAAGGTTTTATGCCAAAGAAGAATCGATCTGCTGTAACAGACAGTGACCAGATCGATACCAACAGCGAGGACGCAGAACGATTGAGTCATCAATCCATCAGCTGACATCATCCTACACATCATATACACTTGCCACGTCAAAATCAAAGTCCATTCAACAGGAATTGGAAAGAAGATCTTCGGCTATACATTTATAAGGAAAGGGACCGTTAGCAATCTGCTTTCCATAACTTAAAGATTGAGTCAACCTTTCCTATATGGCAAGAACAGATATGATGGAAACCATTGATTGGCAATATACCATCTATCTCACGCCAATCAACAACGGCTAGAATTTCAACATTCAATACCTATATAGTTGAAGCCAACAATCTGGAATGATACAGAACACACACGCGAGCTATACGGCAATTATTCTCCCAAGCATTCTGCACTCCAGAATTAGAGCTTCAACATCTTGTGATTTCACATCACATCAACCACCTAGATTCAAGTCTGTCTTATCGAGAGAAAGGAGATCACCCTGCTAGCTA
>JAPKLX010002756.1:0-12070 GCA_026898415.1 Leonotis leonurus
CTGCAGCAGCAGGTGCTTCGGTCTGTATCTCAGCAGACAGTTTGTGAAGCCTTCTGCGCTTGGGTTTCGGCTGCTGTGCTGCGGTAGAAGTATCTGTTTCAACAGAACTGGCTCTTCTGGTTACTCTCTTGGATGGTGTTCTCTCAGCTGGCTTCTCGTTGGTGACCTTTGATTTTGTGGATGGATCTGCTGGACCAGATGGAGGAATCCAAATGGGATTTGAGTTCCCCATCTCCATCAGAGCGTTGAAGATCACAGGGTCCTTTGCTCTGGTGATCAGATTCGCTGAAATGCCCATCGACATTTCAATCTGATGTTGGTCCTTTGGAAAATGTTGCCTGGTGTTGAATTCAACTGAGGTATCCCACTGATGTTGGGGAAAGAAGGATGTAAGCATAAAGCTTATTTTGGTTGAATGCCTCAGGCTGCTCCTTTTCACTTCTATTCCAGGGGAGCTGCCTTTCACAGGTACGATCATCTTAGCCTCCTTTGCTAATAGATCGTATAAGATCCTGCTCCAGTTGACAGGCAGATTGAGAACCACTGCAGCTAATATCTTGAACTTTTCAGGAGTAACCTGGTCATAGGACCCGTTGTGGTTAAGGAAAATTCGCTGTACGAATTCAAACAATATCCTGAATTCTGGCGCGAGAAGTGAGCGAACAAACATTTTGTTTGTGTAATGGATGGGAACAATCATCACCATCTCCACCGCTTCTTGCAGCTGTTCTACAGTGATTTCTCCCAGTTCCAAACCCTCATCCTTTACTTTATAAGCTGCGTTTATAATGTTAATGACGTTGTAGGAAGTATTGCTGATAGTACTTCCTTTGCTCACCCTGATGGTGGCCTCATCTCTACCTTTCTCTCCCTGCCATGAGAGGTAGAATGCTGCAACATCCTTAGGAAGGAAGTGCATGGGGTAGGAGGTGATAATATTGTAGAAACCTACATAGAACACAATAGTATATATGTGAACACTATTCTTCTATCAGTGAAGTATAAGTGCCACAAAGAACAGTTTATGCAGTGCTATGTAATTTACCGATATCACATACAAGAGAATAGATACAGAGTAAAAACTCTTAGACATTATGAATACTAATTAAAAAACGAAATATGAAACCTTTGCACTGACGAACGAGATCAAATGCCTTCTCCAGTTTATGAAACCCGAAGGTGTCAAGAACCGCAAAAAGGTCTTGGTGAATATAAGGTTTCAGATAGGTTGCTTGTTCCAGAAAAGCAGACGATTTGGGAGCCATTTTTGCTAAAGAACAGAGTTTTTGCGAAGGAAAAGAGAACTTTGGAAAGCAGAGAATTTTCTAAGAGTTTGAGAAAGTTTGTAAGTGTAAGTGATACACAAACCGCCTTATCAATCTATATGCGCAAAAAGGAAGATAAGTAAGGTAATAAAATATTCAGAAATCCTTCCCTTTTTCAGCTTTCCCGCCTTTCCATGTACTAGGTTTTCAACCCATAGTCGCCTCTCCTTTTCGTATGATGCACGCGCTATGATCGAACGGTTATGAGATGGTGCGTTATTTTTGATGCAATCTTTTATCTCCCTTTTTCTAGATTTGGTAGATATTTTCCTCGATCACGTCTCCCAATTACTGCATGCAATCATCAAAAATAGATGATTTGGAAATCTAATGTCAGAATAGAGAGAATTAGTCGCCGTATATAGTTGACCTTTCCCCCTTAACCAAGTAATATACTAATTAATATATTAATTCTATATCCACGTGTCATTGGGTAATCTGGTTGAGGTCAATCTGGTGGAGCGTTTGTTAACCACTTTTTGTTCAAGGTATCTCTTATCTTTCTGGTTGAAGCTTTTCTGGTTCAACTTTCTGTTAAAGTTTAACTAACTTCACTTTGAGACTTGCTGGTTTGAGGCTCTCTGGTTTAGCTTTCTGCCTCTGTTCAATCTGGTTGCTTTTTAGTAATTCCTGGTTGGAATTTTATTTAATCTGTATTGACATGTGTGTCAGTGATCTGGTGTTAGTTCCCTGTAGGAATTTCTAGTGATCTGGATCTTGTCACTCTGGATCATGATGATCTGGTTTTGATTCCCTGTAGGATTTTAACAATCTGGATCATAATGATCTGGTTTAGATCAATCTGGTTTAGATCAATCTGGTTTAGATCAATCTGGTTAGATCAATCTGGTTAGATCAATCTGGTTAGATCAATCTGGTTTGATCAATCTGGTTAGATCAATCTGGTTAGATCAATCTGGTTTAGATCAATCTGGTTAGATCAATCTGGTTAGATCAATCTGGTTTAGATCAATCTGGTTCTCTCCTCAAGATTTAAGAGTCCTAGCTTTCCACAAAGCATCTTAAATCTTTCTTCGGGTAATGCCTTAGTGAAGATATCTGCTCTCTGAACTTCAGTATGTATTTTCTCAATCTGTACATGTTTTCTTTCAACATGATCTCTTATGAAGTGATGCCTTACGTCAACATGTTTGCATCTGGTGTGCAGCACTGGGTTCTGTGTAATTGCTATAGCACTTGAGCTGTCACAGAAGATTGGTATTTCCTTGACATCAATCTCATAGTCTTTAAGCTGTTGTCTTAACCACAGTATTTGTGCACAACAACTTCCAGCTGCCATATATTCTGCCTCTGTAGTTGAAGTGGCAACTGATGTCTGTTTCTTTGAGAACCAAGAAATCAGTTTATTCCCTAAAAACTGACATGTACCAGATGTTGACTTTCTGTCCAGTTTACATCCAGCATAGTCTGAATCAGTATATCCAGATAGCTCAAAATTGTCTTCACATGGATACCATAATCCTATATGGGCTGTTCCCTTTAGATATCTTAGTATCTTCTTAGCTGCTTCCATGTGAGACTCTTTGGGATTTGCTTGATATCTAGCACATACTCCTACTGCATAGGTAATGTCAGGTCGACTTGCAGTTAGATAGAGTAATGATCCTATGATCCCTCTGTATTGTGTAACATTTGCTAGTTTTCCTTCAGGATCTGGACCAATTTTCCCATTGGTCTGCATTGGGATTTTCACTGGATTACTGTCTTTTAATCCAAACTTGGCTAGCAGATCGTTGATGTATTTAGTCTGATTAATAAAGATACCATCTGGTAACTGCTTGACCTGCAAACCTAGAAAGAAACTCATTTCTCCCATCATGGACATTTGATACTTATTTTTCATAAGTTCAGCAAATTTGTCACACAGATAGGTAGATTGAGATCCAAAAATGATGTCATCTACATAGATCTGGACTAAGAGAATGTTTTCTTTGACTTTGATGATGAACAAAGTCTTGTCAACAGATCCTCTTTTGAATCCAGATTCTAGTAGGAAGGTAGATAAGGTCTCATACCAAGCTCTAGGGGCTTGTTTTAGACCATAGACTGCTTTAGCTAGTCTGTATACTTTCTGATCTGGATCTGCCTCTTCAAATCCAGGTGGCTGTTCCACATATACTTCTTCTTCAAGAATACCGTTGAGGAAGGCACTTTTGACATCCATCTGGTACACCTTGAATCGTCTGTGAGCAGCATATGCTAAGAACAACCTTATTGCTTCTAATCTGGCTACTGGTGCGAATGTTTCATCGAAATCAATGCCCTCTTGTTGATTATAGCCTTTAGCTACTAATCTGGCTTTGTTTCTGACTACTTCACCATTCTCATCTCGTTTGTTTTTGAACACCCATTTTACACCTATTACACCTTGGTGTTTGGGTCTGTCCACGAGATACCAGACTTCATTTCTTTTGAACTCATTGAGTTCTTCTTGCATTGCTGTTATCCAATCTGCATCTTGAAGTGCTTCATAAGCATCAGATGGCTCCATGCGAGAGAGGTAACAGCTCAACAATGCACTTTCTCCATGCATTCTTCTAGTCTTCACACGATCTGATGGGTTCCCAACGATCTGTTCTGGTGGATGATCTTGTATCCATCTTCTTCTCCTGGTTATTTCTTCATCAGATAACTCAGGATCAGGTTGATCTGTTGGTTCCTCAAATTCAGGGTGTGCTGTTGTCGTAGCATGAAATGGATTCTCATCTGGGCTTTCTTCTGGATGTTGATCATCATTTGTGGTAATTGTATCATTGACTTCTGTTGATGATCTGTTCTCATCCAGTTTAGGTAGTAATATTCCCCCTTGCTGTATGATCTCCTCAGCAACAGGTTGAGTGATAATTTCTTCATCCTCACTTCTAGAATTCCAGATAAGAACATCTTCTAGTAATAGATCATTCATCCTTCTGGTTGTCACCTGATTGTCTGTCTGCTTTTCATCTGGTGATCTGTACTCAACAATAGACTCATCAAAAACAACATGAGGTGTTACTTCCACAATATGAGAATTCTTATTGTAAACTCGATAAGCTTTACTGATATCAGAATATCCTAAGAATATTCCAGGGTCAGTTTTGCTATCAAAAGTTTTCAACTGAGATTTCCCATTATTGTGTATGTAACATAAACAGCCAAAAGTTCTAAAATAGGAGATCTTAGGCTTTCTGTTGTTCCATATTTCATATGGAGTCTTTCCATGTCTGAGTGTGATGGATGATCTGTTTTGAGTATAGCAGGCTGTGTATATAGCTTCTGCCCAGAATTTCTTCGGTAGATTTGTAGCATTAAGCATCATGCGAGCTGCTTCTTTGAGTGATCTGTTTCTTCTCTCAACTACTCCATTCTGTTGAGGAGTTCGAGCAGCAGATGTTTGATGAGTGATTCCCATCTTGTTGCAATATGCTACAATCTTCTGGTTGAGAAATTCTGTTCCTCGATCTGTTCTGATAGAGGTTATACTCAACTCTTTCTGTTTAGTGATTTTGTGTAGAAATTCAGGGAGCTTGTCTAGAGTCTCTTTCTTTTTCAACAGAAAGATGACCCAAGTGAATCTTGAGTAATCATCTATGATTACCAAAGTGTACTTTCTCCCATTGATACTTAGTGGTTTGACTGGTCCAAACAGATCAAGGTGTAACAGCTCTAGTGTCCTTGATGTTGAGTAAGCTGTTTTGCTTGTAAAGGATGATCTGGTCTGCTTTCCAGCTTGACAGGCATCACATATGTGATTTTTATCATACACCTAATCTGGTAGTCCTTCTACTAACTTTTCCTTGGCAATCCTGTTGATTGATTTGAAATTAAGATGACTTAATCTCTTATGCCATAACCAGCTTGTTTCTGATACAGTCTTAGTGACTAAGCAGGTCTCGATCTGGTTTGTCCACTGGACAATATATAACCTATCCTGCAGTTTACCGGTAAGGAGTATTTCATCTCCTTCCTTATTCTTCACCAGACAGTTGTTAGTATCAAAAACAATCTGATTGCCATTAGCACAAAACTGACTTACAGAAAACAGATTGTGACTAAGACCCTCTACGTATGACACATTTGTGATAGTAGTCTTGCCTACTCTGATGTTTCCATACCCTCTGGTATACCCTTTTGAATTACATCCAAAAGTGACCTGTGGGCCTGGTTTCTCTATGTAATCTGTCAGTAGATTCTTGTCACAAGTCATGTGTTTTGAGCAACCGCTATCTATAATCCAGATAGTTCCTCTAGCTATCTTGCTTCTTCTTGCAGTTCTTTGATCCTGCAATTAATCAAACTTAGCTACCCTTTCAACGCTTGGGTGCTTGATTATTAGTAAACAATCCTTTTCGAATCCAGAACATTCTAGGATTAGGAGCAGCAATATAGCAGGTAATGATATTTCCCTCATTATCTACTTTGGATACAGATTGTATTTCAGATGGATGAAATCTCTCTATCTTATCATTTTTCAATCCTTTCTTAACTGGTGCTGTCTGGTTGACATTTGTCCTGTTGACAGTTTTTGTCCTGTTGACATTAGTTCTTTGAAGGTGTTCTGTTTCTGTGTAGTGAGCTGGTTGTCCCCTGGTTTGATGATACTGTCTGTTCTTTGCATCTTTCATTATCATCTTTTGAGGATAACCTTTCTTGTTTTTCAAGTCTTTCACTTGATCTGGTATTTTCTTCCTTTCTGGTACGAAGCTTATAGTTCCTGAAGATTTCTCTGAGTGACCTGGATATCCCAATCCAGATGTTCCCTTTTGTTGCAGATTGATTAGCAGCTTGGCACGCTCATCACTCTTGTAGATCATTTCTTTTCCTTTCTTGATCTTTTCTTCAGCAACATTGTATCTTGAGATCAGATCCTTAACTTTTGAGTTAAGAGAGTGAATCTCACTGTCTTTGCTCTTGATCTGTTCTTCCAGATCAGTAATTTTGGCAACAAATTTAGTGTTTGCTGTGCTTAGGGTCTGCTCAATCTTCTTTAATCTGTCATTCTCTTCAACTACTTCTTTGAACAGTCTTTTGATGCTTGAGTAGCTTTTGAACATCTCATCTATTTCATTCCATGAGTATTCTGCTTGACCTTCACTTTCCTGTTCAAGATTATTATCATCATCTGAGGAATTCGAGTTGCAAGAATTTACCTCAACTTCATCTAGACCGTTGTCTAAGCCTACATAGCATTCATTCCAGCTTTCTTCGTCGTCAGCAATGAAAGCCTCATCATTTTCTGATGAACTGTCTGAAAAATGACTTGAGCTGCTTGAGTTCTGTTCAGCTATCATGGCTTTGCGCTCATTTTTAAGCTTTCGATCTCTTTTAGCTCTTAGTTCTTCTCTTTGGCCTCTGGACAGATTAGGGCAATCTGTTTTGAAGTGACCTGTTCTGCCACATTCAAAACAAGTGTAATCTGTAGAGCTAGAGGTCTTTGTTGATTTAGTAGTCTGCTGTTTAGATTCATTTTTGTCATCTGATCGATCATTATCATACTTCCTGTTGAAGTTCCTCTTATTATCTTTGTAGAAGCGTCTGTACTTCTTCGATCTGGTTTCCATCTTGTCCATTCGTTTAGCTATCATTGCAAATTCTTTTAAGAGTTTGTCATAGCCTTTCTCTTCATCTGGAGTAACAGACTCAGAAGGATCATCTGGTTTGCTCTTCGCTTTGAAGGCTACCTCTTTGTCCTTCTTTGAACTGTTATCTGCCTTTTTGGACAGATGATCTGGTCCTCGAATTCTTTGAATGTCACATTCATGACCTTCGAGATGATCAAATAAGGCTTCAGTGGACAGATCGTTGAAGTCAGCTCTTAGAGGTTGCATTGCTGCATAGATCTCCCAACTTGGTGGAAGAGCTCTAAGAACTTTCATGTTTTTCTCCCTTTGAGTATACTTGTTCTTTTTGAACGCAGATATCTCTAAGAGAATTCCAGTGAATCTCATCTTCATCTGTTCTATTGTCTCGCCTGGTTTCATTTTGAATTCATCATATTTGTTGCAGGCTAGAGACAGTTTGTTCTCGATCATCACTTCAGATCCAAGCGCCAGGTCTCTCAAGGCTTCCCACATCTCTTTGGCTGTATCAAGATCTTGGATCTTGGCCAGATGTACGCCTTTGACCGTGCTGGAAATGATCCCTTTGGCAAAATCATCGAGATTTGCCTCTCTCCTTTCTTCGGAGGTATATTTTCTGGGATCCTTTAGGACAGTTTCTTTGACTGCTCCTGTTTCTGTGATACGAGTGGTCTCTTCTGTGATTGCCAATGGCCCTTCTTCGATTACTTTCCACATCAGGCAGTGATGGGCTTTGAGACACATTTTGATTCTGAAACTCCATTCTCTATATCCTTGGATAGAGAATTCTTCGCAAGCCCTGATAACAGAAGATTCCATAACAGATGGTATGCACGTGAATGAAAAAGGTTTTCCTAGATCTATTCAAGTAGACCACGCAGGTTTTAACCTTGTGAAACAAAACAATGGTCAGTTTGAACCACTGCTCTGATACCACTTGTTGGTCCCGAAAGAGCAAGGTTTGGTGTATGGAGGGGGGGAATACACCAAACACTAACTTTTCAGTTTACTTGACAATTTATATGAGAGCTCAAGCTATTCTGTATAAGAAATTGCTTGGGATGACTGACCAGATCGATAAACAGATCAGTATCTGGTTTAGTCCAAACAGATTACTCTCAAGGTGAAGACACTTAACAGATAATAAGAGTGATCTTTTTACCTTTTGAGTGTAGAGTGAGTGCGGAATAATGGTGGATTAATGATTGCTCTTGTTTTGAAAACCTTAAGGAATTAATCAGATTGTTTAAAACAGATTGATTCAGAATGCAGCTAATATGATAGTGCAGGAGGTTAGGATAATAAGCAACAGATAATAAGAATGCAGAAAAGTAAAGCACACGATGTTTAACGTGGTTCGGGAAAACCCTACGTCCACGATCTGGTCAAAACTAGACCAGATTATCCACTACTAGGATACTCTGCTTCTTTATACTCGTGGAGAACGAGTCACAAGTACCAATCACAACTAGAGTGATACTTATGCACGAATGAAGGGTCGTGTCCCTTTACAACAGATTACCTCTACGTTACCACTAGAAAACTACTAGCTAGCAGGGTGATCTCCTTTCTCTCGACAAGGCAGACTTGAATCGAGGTGGTTGGTGTGATGTAGAATCACAGAATGTTGAAGTTCTAAGTCTGGAATACAGAGTGCTTGAAGGATAATTGCAGTATAGTTCGTGCGTGTTCTCTTTCTTTTCCAGATTGTTGACTTCAACTATATAGGCATTGAATATTGAAATTCTAGCCGTTGTTGATTGGCGTGAGATAGATGGTATATTGCCAATCAATGGTTTCCATCATATCTGTTATTGCCATATAGGAAAGGTTGACTCAATCTTTGATTTATGGAAATCAGATTGTTAACGGTCTCTTTCCTTATATGTTTTAATCGTAGATCAACTTTCCAAACCCTGTTGGATGGACCTTGATCTTGACGTGGCAAGTGTATATGATGTGTAGGATGATGTCAGCTATAGGGTTGATGACTCAATCGCTCTGGTTCATCGCTGTAAACATCGATCTGGTCATCGATCTGGTCGCTGTCTGCTACAGCAGATCGATTCCTTTGAGCGTGAAATCTTGACCTACATCCTATTCTAAGTTGAGAATGACTTCTATAGGAACATATCCTTTACATTATAAGTCATCTCCTAATCTGTTCCAAAACAGAAATCACTTAAACTATAGTGATCTGGTTTTTACACGAGGAACAGGTTAACATACAGACCAGCTAAGTGTGTTTCGAAAGACCATCATCAACACTAATCTTTAGGGTTCCCAACAGTTGACATGTTTCTTCAGCTTCTGTGCAACTCCTTGTGTGTAGATTTCATTGCTTGGTTCGCCACCAATATTCTGGCCTACTGGTTCATCATCACCCGAGTCAAGGTCGATGATAGATGTTTTCTTGGCAGGTTTCTTGGATGAAGCTTCTCCCTGCTCTGGTTGAGGTGGTTGTTCTGTTGGTGCTGCTTCGTCCATCTGGACTTCAGGGTGTGTTGTCTGCAGAGTGATGTTCAACTTTTCTGCTTCATGTTGCATCAACTCAGAAATTAGATGTTGGTATTCTGCTCTCACTTCTTGAACAGTGGAGACTTGAAGCAGACTGAGAAGGGTTGCCTCTTCAATTGTTTTGATTTGGAGCAGTGCATCAAAAATGTAATACTCGCTGTCCTTGACCAGCAAGTAAAATTTTGTGCGTCTTGCTACTCCCAAGCTTTTTGGAAGCAAGTTAATGCTAGGAAACTCTTGAAGGACAGAATGTTCTGCCTCATTCTCAAGCAGATTGATAATACTCTCTGCCTGTCGTTTTCTTTCTTCCTCCTCATCTGTTGATTCTCCTTTCTCTTCCTCCTCATCCTCACTGATTTTCTCCATTCGGTGTGGTGAGGGTGTAGCTGTTCTAGCTGGAGAAAAATCTTTCTCCTGATGTGGATTGTGGCTTGTTTCTGGTTCCACATAACCTGCTGGAGCCTCTGGTTGGTCTATTTCTTCCTGTGTTGCCTCCTTTGCTTGTTCTGTTGGTGATTCTAATTGTTCTGCTGCTGCTTCTGGTGGAGGTGAAGATTCTTGAACTTTCTGTAGTCGGCGCCTCTTTTGTTTGGGCTGCGAGGCAGAGGTTTCTATCTCAACAGAACTACCTCGTTTACGTGCTGTCTTTTCTTTTACCACTCTCTCCTTGGGAACTTTCTCTTTCTTCTTTTCAACACCTTTAGTAGGTGGTATCCATGTAGGGTTAGAACTACCCATTTCCAAAGCTGCTACCCGGTGCACCTCATCAGTTAATTTGTTGAAAAATTGTGATGAGTCCCAAAGACATCTCAAGCTGATGTGGATCTTTGGGTATGGAGAGACTGGTGTTGAATTCCACAGCATCATCCCAGACTTTCTGCTTAAAAAATCGTTCCACCATCAGACTGATCTTGGTGGAGTGTCGTAGATTTCTTCTAACTTCCACTGAAGTCCCTCTGCCTCTGCTATCCTTGGTATATGTGACCAATCTTGCTTCCTTGGCCATTAATTCAAACAGTATTCTGCTCCAGTTTACTCGGAGATTTAGGACAACTGCCGTGAGAATTCGAAATTTCTTAGGAGTCACCTGATCATACGATCCACTATGGTTCAGGAATATCCTTTGAATCAGTTTGAGTAACAGCTTGAACCCTGGTTGAAGTAGGGATCGTTGAAACATTCTTCCAGTATATTTGATCGGTATCACCATCACTATTTCCACTGCTTCTTGCAGTTGCGCAGGAGTGATATCTTCCAAGGTTAGACCTTCGTCCTTCAACCTATATGCCTGGTTGATCATTTCAATCACGTTGTATGGTGTTTTGCTTGTTCTGTCACCAATCGGCATCAGCACATTTGCCTCAAATCCAAGCTTGTCATTCTGCCATGTTAGATAAAATGTGGCGACTTGTTTTGCCAAAAACATATTCGGATACGAAGTGACAATGTTGCAGAAACCTAATTTCATAAGAACATACAAAACAGATATATATATATGTAACCATCAGTTTATATGAACAAATATGAATATCCTCTTATGAACGGTAAATCGGAGAGAGAGGGCATATTTAACAATTTATAAGACACGTAAAGCAATTCATGTAGCAAGTTGCAGATATAATGTAGATAAACTGAAAACCTTTGCAGCGTGTAACTATGGCAAAGATTTCTTCAAGTTTTCGAAATTCGTGAGATTCAAACACAGCATATGGTTCAGGTGAAATAAACTTTTGAACCTCGGACACATGTTGAAGAAATAGAGAGGTTTGGGGTGCCATGATCAAACGTAAGATGTTTTGGGAAGAATTTTTGCAGAGAAATCAAGTTAAGAAAATCTTAAGTGCTTAAGGAAAGTAGTGCTCAGTGCAAAGAAAGTGAAGGTGAACAGTTCTGAGATGTAGATCGCATATATATAGCATAGAAAATGAAGGGTTGGATGAATATCTCCCTTATTAGATTTCCCGCTTCATTCTTTGTTTTGCCGCCTTTCCTTGCGTGAGATATACGCTCTAGATCCTAGGGTTTGTAGGCGAGCGTGTGCATATCTCTTTCTTTTTGTCAACTTTCCTTTATCTATTTCTTGCAGGGATTTTCTCGATCCCAGTTCCCAAAGTTGTGCTAATCATCACAAAAATAGAAGATTTAGAAAATCTAGGAAAAGAAATAACTTTTCAGACTGTAATCTCGTAGATTGATTATGGGAAGTGACGTCTTTTATCTCGGTCGCTTCAATTTCCTCAAAACGTTTCCCCTTGACTTAGTAATTAAGAAATAATTTCCACGTGATACTCTTATTTGAGTAAATTATGACACGTGAAATTATTATTTTCTTCTTGACATTCTGTAATTCTTGACAGCATTCTGTTGTCAACGTTCTGGGGAATTTCACATTCTGGTGACCTTCTGTTGTTATCATTCTGGTAACCTTCTGCTATTAGCATTCTGCTAACCTTCTGTTGTTAACATTCTGCTAACCCTCTGTTGTTCTATCATCCAGACTTAGTAATCCAAGCTTTCCACACAGCATCTTAAATCTTTCTTCTGGCAGAGCTTTAGTCAAAATGTCAGCACGTTGGATATCTGTATGAATCTTCTCGATCTTGATGTGCTTTCTCTCCACATGATCTCTAATAAAATGATGTCTCACAT
>JAPKLX010002854.1:0-11876 GCA_026898415.1 Leonotis leonurus
CTTGAGATTACACTTCTTAGATTGAAGAAATACAATCTAAATCTTACAAATCTTGGATCAAAACTAGATCCTAACTTGGGTTTTGTAAACAACAAATTTCCAGAAAACTATCTTCAAAAGAATAATAAAGCACTCAGAGAATTCTAGAGCTTGAAGGAGCGCTTTTAGAGCTTTGAATATTTGAAGATATTTGAGCAGAGTTTAAGCTTTGTAATCGTGAATTCTCGTACTCGTTCCTGGAGGTGAAGGTGGTATATATAGCCTCTTTGAAGAAAACTATCCGTTGGAGAAGAAGATGTCCTTCTTCATCGCATTAATGACTGCATTAAATGCATGGCAGTGTTGTTGAAGCACGCGCTGTCAAAATGAGAGTGGTTACCACCTTTCATGAGATTTCCCAATGTATTGCCATACTGGGAGTGATTCACAGTACTGGAATTTTGATATTCTTGTACTTCATTCCTTAAAGCATGTTGTTGATGTGACAATACAAGGAGTGGTTGACTTGTGACAAATTTAGGTATGTCGGCAGTCCACCGTAGTTACTGTGAGGAACAGCTTGAATTTGATGTTATACCAGCTCGCTGTCCTTTGTGTTGTAACATCATCTCATATTCCATTGACTGAAGCGACCAGATCGTTTTTGGTATAAAACGATCTGCTATATGTGTGGTAGAGATGATAAGATCGTTTTTGAAACAACACGATCTTGAGCTAACAGTTGGTTGATGTAATCCTTTTGAACGAGCTGCTTCATCCTCTTATGATGACTTGAACGATCTGTTGCAGGTTAGAAGCAGCGGGCTGTTCCTCCTTTTTGGACGAGCTGCTCAAATACTTGTAGAATATAACAAGCATATTTTTTATCCTACGAAATATCTAATTCTAGTTTAGAGAACCAGATTGTTTTAAGTTAACTCGAAAACTTCGAGTTACTTTTACATTTGTGATCTGTTGAAATGTGAAGTACAAATAGAAACCACAAACAAGTGTCAGCGAGCTGCTTATATGGGAAGCAGATCGTTATTTAATACAGAAAATGATCTGCTCCTTATATTAATAGTTAGCTGACTTACAAGAGAAAAACTTGATATCATAGTAATCATTGTGTCCAGGATACCTTTAACTAGAATAATATAGATCGTTATTTGTGTACTAAAATGATCTGCTTCTTTTACACTTAAGATAATCCTTAATAGATGACAATGACTACTTGGTTTCCAAAATATCAAAGTGTAGTTTTGAGGAACATCATCAAAACAAATCTAAATTCATGGGGTTCCCAACAATTTTCCCCTTTTTGATGATGTCGAAACCTACACAAATATTTTCTTTTAACGAAGATTTAATGTTTGAGCAGTTATTATGTATAGTAGTAAATTGACATTCATAAAACATTGCCTGGACAAAGAGATATTGTCATCAGGTTGTTTTTCAAAATAAACATTCATACTTTATTGATCAAGCAGGATTTTACAAAATACATTTATGACAGTTCGCTGCGAAATCAAAAAGAATGTTTTTATGGTTGAGATTGTCTTCTTTGTTGTTCAGCCAGCTGTTGTCTTCTCCTCTCAACCATCTCCCTTTGTCTTAATTTGGAGGGCACGCCAAAACTTGCGTAAATTCCATTGAAAACCCTTCGATAGTCTTTATTGTTGAAATCAATGGGATAACCCATTAGCTGTGCAGATTGATTGATAGCATTCAAAACAGCAGTGTGATCAACTTCTGTGGTTCCAGGGATTCTTGGATATAGCAGAGTCATTTTCTTCGGTGCAGTGAGTGGATGATTGTGCATTGCAGATTGTCTATGTAGATATTCCACGAAGGTTTGATTCTTGTGTTGCTTTAAGAATTCTCTGAACAGTTCATCCACATTACCACCTTGCATGTCTTCATCCATCAGGTAGTAGTGTTGCATCACAAACTCTTTGATCAATTGATTCCATCTTGCTGCTTTCTTTGCATGTAGCCAAGAGAGATTTTGAGCATCTTTAAGTTGATATTTTTCAAAAAATTTGAATACCGGATTTGTTGGCTCTTCTTCTTCATCATGAGATTCATCCTTGTCATCTAAGGCACCAGTCACTCCTTGCCTTTGCTTCTCGGCCCTCCATAGATTTCTGAATTCTGTATCAGCGATCTGCTCAGCTGTGCATCCATCCAAAAACATTTCTTCATTTTCATCATCTTCAGTCATGACCTTCTTCCCTTTCTTGACAGCAGCCTTCTTGGCCTCTTCCTCTCTCTTGCGTTTTTCCTCATTTTCTTTTTGTAATTGCTTAGCTTCAGCAATCTGTTTAGCAGACAGTTTCTTCTTTTTGATAACAGCAGCGGACTTCTTTTTGATTTGAGAGGGAGCAGCGGGCTGACCTTTCTTTACTCCTTCCCCCTTTTCTACATCAGCAATAAACTCTTTTGAAATGATTAGTCGAAGAGAGGAGAGTTCATCATTTAGTGATTTAAACCTTGCCTCAGATTCTTCTTTGTATTGCAGGAACGAGGAAATATTGTCATTTACTTCATCAAACTGTTTGGAGGCATCCTTGATGTGAGATCCAAAATTTACAGCCAGTGCGCTGTGAGAAACCTTCATGTCAGTAAGTTGTTTGTTGATAAGGAAAATTTCATTGCCAGTTGCAACATCTTCTGCTTCCAAAGCCTCTGGCAGTTGGTCTTTGAGTAAAGTGGGCAGCGTGTTTTTAACCACTGCTGGAATAGTGGTTTTCTCCATGTCCATGTATTGCTGTTCCACATGCTTTTTCACCTCTTCAACCATCTTTGCGCCAGCTGCATTCATTTTGGTTTCGAAGGATTTTGTTTCTTCTTGAATGGCAGCAAGTCTGCTGTTTGTTTCTTCCTTAAACTTATCAAAAACTTCTCGATCACTATCCAAAACCTTGTGCAGTTCGCTTGCCAACTTGGAATCAGCGAGCTGGGCATTTTTCTCAACAGATTGAAGTGCGCTTTCTGCAGCAGAGAATATGAAGTTGGCCAATACAGCAGATCGATTATTGATCCTCTCATGAATAAGTGCGCTGAGTTGATCTGCTGACATTTGGGAACCAAGGTTTGAAGATAGCAATTCCTCCAATGTGTGAAGTTGAAACCCATCTGGTGCTGTGTTGGGAGTGTAGATTTCTTCTAAGTGTTCATCGACAGCTTGTTCTGCAGTTTGTGCGGCAGATGGTTCCAAAATTGATGTTGTTTCCTCCATTGTGGCAGATGGTTCTGCCTTTTCAAAATTATCAGCAGGCTGAGATATTGGTGTTTCACCAAGCTGTTGTTTCTCAGTAGATTTTTCTTCAAAATTGAATAACTCGTCAAAGTCAGCCGACTGCAGATCGACCGCAAAGTTGTATAAATCTTTTTCCTTTTCATAGTAAGAAGTAAGATCGATTTGAAGAGAAGCGGCTTCCTCTTTCATCTTTGTCAGTACATAAGTACGAAAATACTGCCTTGCATCTGGCACATCAAGAAATCCAAAATGTGTTTGTAATTTGTTCTCCTCAGCCTTCAGATCGCTGATGGAGAAGAGTAGTAAGATGGCCTCCAGAATGTAGAACTTGCAATCTCTGATTTCCAAATAAGTTTGGAACTTTTGAGCCATTGCAAATGTGGCTGGTGTAAGCTGGATCCCAGGCATTGATTTGAGAACAATCTCAGTTGCCTTTTCTTGCAGCTGTTTGAAAAGTAATTGGGCTCCTTTTAAACGTTCTACAACATCATCAGCGGGCTGCTTGTGTAAGTTAAGTTCCACTTCAGCTTCATTTAATTCGGGAGCAGATGGCTCCTTCGCTTGGTCAGCAGTGGCATCCATTTCTTCCTCCAAATTCCGAGCAGTGGGCTTGCTCTTGGTTTTCCTTGCCTTTTTGAATTCTTTACCAGCAGCAGCTGGTTTAGGAGTACCAGCTGCTTTCCTTTTTGTTGGTCGATCTGCTGCCACCTTTTCTTGTGCTTGTGCAGCTGCTGCTTCACCAATAGTTTCTGGTTTCTTCATTGGTACAATCCACTCTGGATTTGATTTTCCAACACGGATAAGTTCTTGTTTCATCTTGTCATCCGAGACTTTGAGGAAAATTTGGGAAGCAATGCCCAACGACATTTCCATCTGATGCCTGGTCCTTGGCAAAATCCAGTCCTTGCTAAAATCAACTGATTTGTGCCATTTGTCCTTCTGGAAGAAACCAGCTATGATTGTGCTTAGTTTGGTGGAGAGTCGAAGAGGTCGTTTGACGTTCAACCTTGTGCAATTTCCATCGCTGTCTTGGCGAATGATGATCTGCTGTTCTTTATCTACGATCAGTTTCAACAGCGATCTTGCCCAATTTACTTTTAGATTAAGTAAAATTGCAGTCATGACTTTGAGTTTTCCTGCTGTCACCGAGTCAAATGTTCCTTGATGGCCAAGAAACACCTTTTGTACAAAATCAAAGAGAAGACGATAACTGGGCAGCATCAGAGATCGGTTAAATGTTTTGCCAGTCCATTGGAATGGTTGAGCCAGAATAATGTCAAGAGCACTCTGGATTTGCGCATCCGTAACTTCTTCAATTACGATATCTCCTTCATCTTTCAAATGATATGTTTGAAGAATCATCTAAATCACAGTCGTCCTTATGTTGTCTTCCTTTGACTTTCCAACCGTTATTTTGACAGTGTATTCATCATGATCATCAACCATCCACGAACAATAGAATAGGGCTATTTGTCGTGGAAGAAAATAGTATGGTTCTGCAGAGATGATCTTGTAGAACCCTAGATAGAAATGTATATCGATTAAGCGATGGAGGATGTATATATGAATAACAATGCTTATATGTCGATAAATTGATGAGTTACCATAGATGGATAGATAAATTCTAAGCAAATAAACATACCACAAAAAGAACACGTAGACATATATATATAATCATCCTTGTAAGAATAAACAAAAATAAGAGCAATATGTGAATTAAAAAAAATAGACAAATAGGATATTGAAAATAAGTGCATGCTTGATGTCTAAACCTGAGCAAGCAGTGATTTTGCTGAATAGAACATCTAGGGTACGAAACCCATGATGTTCGAGTACAGCACGAGGCTCTGGTGATAATCTGGCCTCAATAGTGTGCAGCATCTCCGACAAAGAGATCGGAGGTGTTTGTGAGGATGAAGAACTTGCTTCAGAAGCAGGCATTTTGTGTATGAGTGGAGATGATTTTGTGAAATAAGAGTTGCAGAAAAGCTTAGTTTGAAAGAGCGAACACAACAATGGCGGTTTAGGTTTTATGAGAGAGAGAGTTTTGAAAGTGTAAGAGGAACAGTCAAACATTCACATATTTATAGATACATCATGAACGAACCAGATTAAACCATGTAAAAGTAATGACTAGTAACGGTTGAGATTACTCCCTTATTTTAATGATTTGCCGCCCAAAAATAAGTGAAGTTCATACGCCAGTGATTCTGCATTTATGGTAGTCACATCGTTGTCTCGATACACTAATCGAGGTCTGCATCATTAAATGATTTATGCTTTTATTCGTCACTTTTCTGACATATAGGCGTTCGAGATTACCTAGCAATTAAAAAGTATTTATAAGCAATCATTAGAAATAAATAATCAAGGAGTTGGAGAAATAAATGAACTTGATTCCCCCTGGATTAATGCTCTAGCAGATCGTTGTTGGGTGATAACGATCTGCTCTTTCTTGATTTTGGCAGCTAGCTGCTAATTTTCACATTTGTAGCTTGCTGCTGTGGTAAGCAGATCGTCTTCATCTTTTGAACGATCTGTTGTTCTTAAAAACATCATTTGGTTGCTTTTTCTTTCAAGCAGCTCGCTGTTCGTTGATAGATAGCAGGTCGTTTTCTTCTTTGAACGATCTGCTGTGTACGTTCAACTTAATCAGCTAGCTATTAATACTCAAAATTTGAGCAATTTGATTTGAAATTAATCACAGTTTAGCAGCACATTTTAACTTAGTAAATAAGGAGCTAGATTTAGAGGTGTGATAACAGATTGCTTTTTACCACCAGCTAGCTGTTATCAACACTTGTACCAATTTAAAGGTTTATTAATCCCAATTTTCCACAAAGCATTTTGAATCTGTCTTCAGGTAATGCTTTTGTGAGAACATCAGCTCGCTGCACATCCGTGTGAATTTTCTCTATCTTGATGTTCTTCTTTTCAACATGGTCACGTATAAAGTGATGACGAACATCAACATGTTAGCAGCGAGTGTGTAGGACAGGATTTTGGGTGATGGAAATTGCGTTGGAGCTATCGCAGAATATTGGCACGCTATCCATGTATACTTCATAATCTTTTAGTTGTTGTTTGATCCACAAGATTTGTGCTGTGCAACTCCCTGCAGCCATGTACTCTGCTTCTGTTGTTGAGGTTGCAACCGAAGTTTGCCTTTTAGAGAACCACGAGATGAGCTTGCTTCCAAGAAATTGACAAGTCCCAGATGTGGATTTTCTATCAAGCTTGCAACCTGCATAATCAGAATCAGAGTAACCCGTCAATTCAAAGTTATTATCACATGGATACCATAAGCCTATTTCTATGGTCCCTTTGAGATAACGCAGTATTCGTTTGGCTGCTTCCAAGTGGGATTCCCTTGGACTTGCTTGATACCTAGCAAAAACACCAACTGCAAAAGTAATATCAGGTCGACTAGCAGTTAGATATAAAAGTGAACCGATAATACCACGATACAGTTTTACATCTATTGCCTTCCCGAGTACATCTGGGCCAATCTGCCCATTGGTTTGCATTGGGATTTTTCCTGGTTTGCAATCTTTAACTCCAAACTTTGTGATGAGATCGTTGATGTATTTGGATTGATTAATTAGGATCCCATCAGCAGATTGCTTGACTTGTAATCCTAGGAAGAAATTCATTTCTCCCATCATTGACATCTTGTACTTGTCCTGCATTAGCTTACTAAACTTGTTACAAAGGAATTCAGATTTGGATCCAAAGATGATATCATCAACATAAATTTGGACTAAAAGGATATAGTCTTGAACTTTGATGGTGAATAATGTCTTGTCAACTGATCCTCGTTTGAATCCAGATTGAAGTAAGAATGTAGACAGTGTCTCATACCAAGCTCGAGGAGCTTGTTTTAGTCCATACACTGCTTTGGCTAATCTGTACACCTTGCTCTCATCTTCAGCTTCAAACTCAGGTGGTTGTTCTAAGTAGACTTCTTCCTCCAGAATCCCATTCAAAAATGCACTTTTTACATCCATCTGGAATACTTTGAAGCGTTGGAAAGCTGCATAAGCAATAAACAATCTGATGGCTTCTAGTCTTGCAACAGGTGCAAATGTCTCATCAAAGTCTATTCCTTCTTGTTGACAATAACCTTTTGCGACTAGCCTTGCCTTGTTTCTTACTACTTCACCTGTTTCATCTCTTTTATTCTTGAATATCCATTTGACTCCAATCACGCCTTGATGATGAGGTCGATCCACTAAGTACCACACATCATTTCTCTTGAACTCGTTCAATTCTTCTTGCATGGCATTGATCCAATCTGCACTTTGTAAGGCTTCTTCGATATCCTTAGGTTCGGTGTGAGCAAGATAGCAGCTTAGTAATGCGCTTTCTCCATGCATGCATCTTGTTTTGACTCTATCTGTTGGGTTCCCAACAACGAGATCAGAAGTGTGGCTATCTATCCATCTTCTTCGCCTTTTCATTTCATCTGCTGATACTTCGATTTCCATTTCATCGGGTGGATTCTCGAATTCAGGATGATCTGTGGTAGGTACATCAAAGAGATCGTTAGTATTTAAATCAATGCTTGATACTTCATTTACCAGTTGTTGAACAGATGGATGTTGAGTTGAGGGAGGGGGAGATTGAATGTTTTGTTCATCAACAGATGGTTGAGAATGTTCATGTGAAGTTCCCCCTTGATGAGTGAGCTGTCCATATGTTCCCCCTTGATGAGTGAGCTGTCCATCTGTTCCCCCTAGATGAGTGAGCTGTCCATCTGTTCCCCCTAGATGAGTGGGCTGTCCATCGGTTCCCCCTTGCTGTGGCTTTTCTCCAGCAGGTTGATTATTAGTTTCTTCATCTTCTTCTCTTCGTGGACTCCATAGTAGAATGTCATCGATGAGTCTATCCGTGGAATTTCTCAACGTTGAGTGAGAGAGATCATCTTTTGAGGAGGAGCAATCTGTTTCTGAAACTTCAAAGGTAGCTTCATCAAAAATAACATGTGGTGTTACTTCCACAACAAGGGTTCTTTTATTAAAAACTCTATAAGCTTTACTGATCTCAGAATATCCCAAAAATATTCCTTGATCACTTTTGCTATCAAATGTTTTTAATTGGATTTTCCCATTGTTGTGAATGTAACATTTACATCCAAATGATCTAAAATAAGAGATTTGAGGCTTCCTGTTGTTCCACAGCTCGTATGGAGTTTTCCCATGACGTTTTGTCACAACAGATCGATTTTGAGTATAGCAGGCTGTGTTGACTGCTTCTACCCAGAATTTCTTAGGGAGGTTGATCTCATTTAGCATAGTTCGGGCAGCCTCCTTGAGAGATCGGTTGCGCCTTTCCACAATCCCATTTTATTGTGGAGTACGAGCTGCTGAAGTTTGATGTTGAATTCCCATTTTCGAGCAGTATCCTTCGATCATGTGATTGATGAATTCGATTCCACGATCAGATCGAATTGTGATGATGGATGACTCCTTTTGATTTGAAAGTTTGTTGAGGAGATCAGGTAGTTTCTCTAGTGTTTCCCTTTTCTTGAACATGAAAATAACCCAAGTAAATCTAGAGAAATCATCTATAACAACAAGAGTATATTTTCTACCGTTTACACTTAATGGAGATACAGGTCCAAAAAGGTCTAGATGTAGAAGTTCCAATATTCTTGAAGTGGAGTGAGCTGCCTTTGTGGGAAATGATGCTCTTGTTTGTTTCCCCGCTTGGCAAGCTTCACATATATGGTCTTTGTCGTATATTTGAGCAGGTAGTCCTTCAACCAATTTGTCCTTCACCAGCTTGTTGATTGTTTTGAAGTTCAAGTGGCTCAACCGTTTGTGCCACAGCCAGCTTGTTTCTGTATTTGATTTTGTCACTAAACAGGTTTCAATTTGATCATTCCATTGTACAATGTACAACTTGTCCTGCAAGATCCCAGTAAGAAGAATTTCTTCTCCTTCTATATTTTTGACAAGACACTTGTTAGCTGTAAATTCTACTCTCTTGTTATTAGTACAGAATTGACTAATAGAGAATAGATTATGATTTAAGCCTTCAACATAGGATACATTTTGAATAATTGTGTTACCAACATGAAGATCGCCATATCCTCTTGTATAACCTTTTGAGTCTCCTCCAAAGGTTACAATTGGTCCATTTCTTTCCTTGTAGTTGGTTAACATCTCCTTGTTGCACGTCATATGTTTGGAGCATCCGCTATCGAGTATCCATACAGCGCCCCGAGCTGTGTGCTTTCTTCTCATCGATCTCCTATCCTGCAATGAAAATTTATTTAGCTACCCCACTGAATGAGAGTGCTTTGTTAGTAGACACCGTTCCCTTTGGAACCCAAATTTGTCTAATTATAGTAACATTCTGTGAAGGTCTTATTTGTTTCCCACTAAAGTCGATATACACAACTTTCTTCTTGGTAGGTAGATGATTTGACACAGCTTGTTTTCTAGGAGCAGATTGTTTGTGAGGGGCAGATCGTTGCCTCTAGTTGAATGACTGGGGAGCTCGCTGGTCATTAAACTGATGAGCTGTTTGGTTTGTCCTTTGAGCAGGTTGTTTCCTTGGTTGAAATCCAATTCCTTGCGTAGTGAATCTTTGTTGTCGCTGACCTTGTTCCTTGATCAAGATAGCTTGTGGCTGTCTTGAGTTGTTGTTGAGATTAACTATCTTATCTTTTCCCTTTTCTTTGACAAAGTTTCCTTTTGGTGGACCTTTGTCAACTCCATTAAATCCAAGTCCAGTACGATCTGCAGCTCTTCTTTGCATATCGTTGATGAGTTGAATCATATCCTCCTTTTTTTGTATTGAGTGATTTACCATGGCACTCAAATCATCGACCTTTCGTTGAGCGGAAGCTTCTCGATCAATGAGATCAGAAATCTTGGCATTCAAAGTGTAATTTTCTTCGCTCTTGTCTTTGAGTTATTTGAGTAGAGCGTTTTCCCTATCATTGAATGAGCCGCTGATTTCTTTCATTTCTTGAATAGTGTTTGCCATTCTCCCATTCTCTTTTATCGCATGTTTGAACATCTTGTTTAATCTCGCATGATCTTCCATGAGCTTGGTGAAGTCTTCAATGGACAGATCGTCTTCATCTTCTTCATCTATCTCTTCTTCTTCACCCGAGTCATATAAAGGTGAGTTAGAAATAGGGGAAGAATAATTATTTTCTACCTCATTATTGTCGAGTCCGTTGTCATGACCCATGAGACATTCATCCCATTCTTCATCTATTTCGGTGATGAAAGCTTCGTCGTTTTCGGATGAGCTGTCGGTCAATGTGCTTGGAGCAGCTTGTTCTTCAGCAAGCATGGCTTTGCGTTGTTCTCTAAGCTTCTTGTCTCGCTTGTTTCTAAGCACTTCTCTTTCTGCCTTGGAGATATCGGGGCAGTCTGTTTTGAAATGACCTTTCCTACCACATTTAAAGCAGGAAAATTCAGATAGGTCAACCTTAACATATGAGGTGGATTTTACCTCATTCTTTTTCTCAGGTCGATCTCCAGATCGATCTCTTCCTTTGAAATTTCTGTTGTTATCTTTGTAGAGGCGTTTATATCTGTTTGCCCTAAGCTCCATCTTTTGAAATCTTTGAGCCATGAGTGAGTACTCCTCGAAGTAGTTTTTAGTGGTGTAGTTTTCATCATCTGAACTAGATGAGTCTTTTACTACCATAGTTGGTGGGGACTTCTTTTCAACCTCCTTTTCCTTTAACTTGGCCTTGAAGGCAGTTTCCTTTTCTTTCATTCCTGCAGCAGAAGGTTTACTAAAGGAAGAATTAGAATGGCCATGAATACGATTGATTTCGTACTCATTGCCCGTTAGTAAATAAAATAGAGAATCAGTGGTAAGAGAATTAAACTCTGGCATCATGGGATGCATGGCTGAGTAGATTTCCCAAGTAGCTGGTAGAGCACGAATGACTTTCAAGTTTTTCTCTCGTTGAGAATACTTGTTTTTGTCGATGATGGCTATTTCAATCAATACTTCAGTGAACCGGTTCTTCATTTGAGCTATAGTCTCTCCAGACTTCATTTTGAATTCTTCAAATTTGTTACAAGTAATAGACAGCTTGTTTTCTTGGATGATGTCTGATCCACGGCTAATTTCTTTGAGTACATCCCACATCTCCTTTGCAGTTTGAAGATGTCTGATTTTGGCCAAGTACACGCCTCTTACTGTACTCGAAATTAGACCTTTGGCGAAGTCATCGAGTCCAGCTTCTTTTCTTTCTTCAACAGTGTATTCGTCAATAGTCTTCTCCTTTTCAACTATGACCAGTGAAGGTGTTGGACCAGTTCCATCCTTTATCTCAGCACTTCCCTTGTTCATAATTTTGATGGGTCCATCTGTAATGACCTTCCACATTTTGATATGTTGTGCACGTAAACACATCTCAATTCTGAAACTCCAGTCTTCATATCCAGCAATGGAGAAATCCTCACAAGCACGTATCATCTGTCCTTCCATAACTTCAAGGTAGATGATTAAATAAATGCAAGTGCAATATGCTGTGAAAACGTTTTCAAGATCTATCCAAGATGACCACACAGAGATAATCTCTTGTGAAATAGAAACAATGGTCAAAATGGACCACTGCTCTGATACCACTTGTTGGTCCCGAAAGAGCTAGATTGGT
>JAPKLX010002206.1:0-14678 GCA_026898415.1 Leonotis leonurus
CCCCCCCCCCCCATACACCAAACCTTGCTCTTTCGGGACCAACATCCTTCTTCTGGAGTGGCAGATGCTGTTGATTCATCTGTTTTGCACTTCGCTTTGAAGGCAGTCTCTTTCTCCTTCTTTGAGTTATTTTCCTTTTTGCTGGATGAATAATCTGGTCCGTCAATTCTTCTGATGTTACATTCATGGACAGCTAGATGATCAAAAAGTGCTTCTACAGATAGATCATTAAAATCAGCACGTAGAGGTTGCATAGCTGAGTAAATTTCCCAGCTTGGCGGTAAAGCTCTCAGAATCTTGAGATTCTTCTCTCTCTGTGTGTACTTGTTCTTTTTGAAGGCAGAAACTTCAAGTAGTACTTCAATGAACCTGTTCTTCATCTGCTCGATGGTTTCTCCAGGTTTCATCTTGAATTCATCAAACTTGTTGCATGCCAGAGATAACTTATTCTCAATCATCGCTTCAGAGCCAAGGCTGAGATCCCTTAGAGCTTCCCACATCTCTTTGGCTGTGTCAAGATCTTGGATCTTAGCCAGATGGACTCCTTTTACAGTACTGGAAATAACTCCTTTAGCAAAATCATCAAGATTTGCTTCTCTTCTTTCTTCAGGCGTGTATTTTCTGGGATCTTTGAGTACATCCTCTTTAACAACTCCTGTTTCAGTGATGCGAGTTGTTTCTTCAGTAATAGCCAATGGCCCTTCTAAAATTACCTTCCACATCAGGCAGTGATGAGCCTTGAGACACATCTTGATTCTGAAACTCCACTCTCTGTAGCCTTGGATGGAGAATTCTTCGCATGCCCTGATAACAGATGACTCCATAGCAGATAATATGCTAGTGAATGAAAAAGATTTTCTAAGATCTATTCAAGTTGACCACGCAGGTATTAATCTTGTGAAACACAACAATGGTCGTATGAACCTGGCTCTGATACCACTTGTTGGTCCCGAAGGAACAAGGTTTGGTGTATAGGGGGGGGGGGAATACACCAAATACAGACTTTTCAGTTTACTTGACTAATTCAGAGGAGAGACTTAAGCTTTCTGGATTACAGATTGCTCAATCGTGACAGACCAGATTGACTAACTAATCAACCTTGTTCTGTCCAAGCAGAATCTCTCAAGTGAGAGATACAAAGCAGAAAGTAAGAGTGATCTTATTTTCTAACAGTGTATTGTGTGCGGAAAAATGGTGGATTTAGTCGATGCTATTCGATTAGAAAACCTTTCAAAGCTTAGTTGAGTATTTAAAGAATTGATTAAGAGTGCAGTTTGTATGAGAGTGACAGATAGTGAATAAAACAACTGGAATGTAAATGCAGAAAATAAATAACACAGTTATTTTACGTGGTTCGGGAAACCCCCTACGTCCACGGTCTAGTCCAAACTGGATTAGATATCCACTACTAGGATACTCTCTTATTTATACTCGCTGAGAACGAGCCACAAGTTTCAAGTACAAGCTAGATTTGAAACTTATGCACGAATAAGGGTCGTGTCCCTTTACAACTTACAGAAAACTACTGTAAAACAGGATTTCTTAACGTTAATCCACTAGAAAACTACTAGCTAGCAAAGATCTCCTTCCTCTCTCGATAAGACAGACTTGAATCGAGGTGTGATTACGATCACGAACGGTTTGAAGCTTTTGTCTGATGTGAGATAGGATTGCTTGAGAATTTTTCAGTGATGTATCGCACTTTTTCTTCAGACTTTAAATCTTCAAACATATATAGGCTTGAATCTTGAAATTCTAGCCGTTAGTTGATTGGCATGATTTGATTTTTGGATTGCCAATCAATCATATCTCTTCTTTCCTTGTAGGTTCGATGACTGAATCTTCTATGAATGGAAAGCAGATCAACTGTGATTACTTTCCTTCTTCGTGTCAATCAGTGATTCTCTTTCCAATTCTTGATGGATGAACTTAATATTGACGTGGTAAGAGATATGATGAGAAGGGCATTGTCATCTGGTGGTTTTGATAGATCTATTGATCTGTTTACCATCATTGACAGGTTTGGTTCAACTCTTTCTGTCTTGGTTGTAACCTTCTGGTTATGCCCTTTCTGGTTCTAATGCCTTTCTGGTTGAACACAGGTTAAGTACTTTCTGGTTCAGCTTTCTGTCTATGACTTGCTAGTTCAACTTTCTGTTTAAGATTTGCTGGTTCAGCTTTCTCTCTAAGACTTGCTGGTTCAGCTTTCTGTCGCTTAGACTTTCTTCAGCCTTCATCTGTTTACAAGAAGACCAAATAGAAATAATACAGAACATGAATAATATCAAGTGTGTTTTCGAGATAACATCATCAAAACTTAATTTTATCTGTGGGGTTCCCAACACTTTCTGTCCAGTTTGCATCCAGCATAATCTGAATCAGAATAGCGGGTTAACTCAAAATTGTCCTCACATAGATACGATAATACAATGTGTGTTGTTCCTTTAAGATATCTAAGTATCTTTTTGGCAGCTTCCATATGAGACTCCTTAGGGTTGGCCTGGTATCTAGCACATACTCCAACTGCAAAGGTAATGTCAGGTCGACTAATAGTTTAGTAGAGAGCCAATGATACCCCTATATTGAGTTATATTTGTTAGTTTTCCATCTTTATCTGGATTTATCTTCCCATTGATCTCCATTGGAATCTTGACAGGTTTACTATCTTTGACTCTAAATTTCGTGATTAGATTGTTGAAATACTTTGTTTGATTAACAAAGATACCATCTGGTAGCTGCTTCACCTGCAAACCTAGAAAGAAATTCATTTTGCCCATCATGGACATTTGATATTTATTCTTCATTAGTTCAGCAAATTTATCACATAGATAAGCAGATTGTGATCCAAATATGATATCATCAACATATATCTGGACTAAAATGATATGTTCTTTGCCTTTGATTATGAATAGTGTCATGCCAACAGAACCTCTTCTGAATCCTGATTCCAGCAAGAATGTTGATAGCGTTTTATACCACGCTTTGGTTGCTTGTTTCAAACCATATACAACTTTAGCTAATCTGTATACCTTCTGTTTTGGATTTCCTTCTTCAAAACCGGGTGGTTGTTCAACATGCACTTCTTCTTCAAGTATTCCATTTAGGAATGTACTCTTGACATCCATCTGGTACACCTTGAATCTCTTGTATGCTGCATATGCTAGAAACAGTCTGATTGCTTCCAATCGGGCAACTGGTGCGAACGTCTCATCAAAATCAATGCCTTCTTGTTGACTGTATCCTTTAGCAACTAGTCTGGCTTTGTTTCTGACGACCTCACCATTTTCATCTCACTTATTCTTGAACACCCATTTGACACCTATTAATCCCTGGTGTCTTGGTCTATCTACAAGATACCAGACTTGGTTTCTTTTAAACACATTGAGTTCTTCTTGCATAGCAATAACCCAGTCTGCATCTTGTAGTGCTTCATAAGTATCAGATGGTTGAACACGAGATAGATAACAACTTAGAAGTGCACTTTCTCCATGCATTCTTCTGGTCCTCACACGATCTGATGGGTTCCCAACAATCTGTTCCGGAGGGTGATGTTCTTGTACCCACCTCCTTCTGCTGGACATCCCTTCTTCTGATATCTCAGGCTCAGGTTCTTCTGTAGGGTCCTCAAATTCAGGGTGTGCTGTTGAAGATGCTTGAAAAGGGTTTTCAACTTCTGCTTCTTCAACCTCAATCTCTTGATTATTGTTCTAGTTGTTGATATCTCTGGATTCTTCAGGTTGATCTTGAGATTGTTCATTATTACCTTCTTCCACTGGTTCACTACCTTCTGGTGAGATCATTCTGTTCCCTCTTGTTGTGAACTGGTTGTCTCAGCATTAGGTGGAATGACAATCTCATTCTCTTATGTTGAATTCCAGATTATAATGTCATCTAATAGTATCCCTTCTATTTTCTTGTTGTTAATCTGGTTGTGAACCTGTTCATCACCTGCTTCTCTGTGTTCAAAAATACTTTCATCAAAAACAATACGAGGTGTTACCTCCACAATATGACTCCTCTTGTTGTAAACCATATAAGCTTTACTGATATCAGAATATCCTAAAAATATTTCAGGATCAGCTTTACTATCAAAAGTTTTCAACTGAGATTTCCCATTATTATGAATGTAACACATACAACCAAAAGTACGAAGGTACTGTATCCTGGGCTTTATGTTATTCTAGACTTCATATGGTGTCTTCCCGTGTCTGAGGGTAATCACCGATCTGTTCTATGTATAACAAGCCGTATGGATGGCTTCAGCCTAAAATTTCTTAGATAATCTGGTTGCATTAAGCATTGTGCGAGCTGCTTCCTCCAACGATATGTTCCTTCTCTCAACCACTCCATTCTGTTGAGGTGTTCTTGTTGCAGATGTTTGATGTGTGATTCCCATCTGGTTGCAGTAATCCTCAATCTTTTGGCTTAGAAATTCTGTTCCACGATCTGTTCTGATGGTTGCAATAGAAGTTTCCTTTTGCTTGGTGATTTTGACGAGAAAGTTGGGCAGCTTTTCATATGTCTCTTTCTTCTTGTATAAAAAGATAACCCATGTGAATCTTGAGTAATCATCAATGATGACTAAGGTGTACTTCCTTCCATTTATAGTTAATGGTTGGACTGGACCAAATAAGTCTAAATGAAGTAACTCCAAGATCCTTGTAGATGACTGAGCTGGTTTGCTTGAAAATGATGATCTGATTTGTTTCCCAGCTTGACACACTTCACAGATATGATCTTTATCGTATACTTATTTTGGCAGTCCTTCGACTAGCTTTTCTCTTGCAATCATATTGATTGACTTGAAATTAAGATGGCTTAGTCGTTTGTGCCATAACCAGCTTGTTTCTTGTATTGTCTTGGTGACCAGACATGTTTCGATATGATTATCCCATTGTACAATATACAATCTATCCTGCAATTTTTGGTAAGGAGAGTTTCATTTCCTTTTTTATTTTTCATAAAATAGTTGTTAGCATCAAAAATGATCTGGTTTCCATTAGCACAAAACTGGCTAACCGAAAACAGATTATGACTAAGACCCTCAACATATGATACGTATGTGATGGTGGTCTTGCCAATTGTGATGTTACCATAGCGTCTGGTGTAGCCTTTTGAGTTACAACCAAAGGTTACCTGTGGTCCTTCTCTTTCCACATAATTTGATAGATTTTTCTTATCACATGTCATATGCTTTGAACATCCACTATCAATAATCCAGATTGTTCTCTTTGCTACTCTACTTCTTCCTGCAGTTCTTTGATCCTGCAATTAAGAAGTTTTAGCTACCCTTTTAACAAGTGGGTGCTTGGTTAGTAACAAGTGTTCCCTTGGGGATCCAGATTAACATGGTGTTAGGAACACATATGTAGCATGTAATCCTTCTTCCAGCATCATCTGTTCTTCATATAGCTTTGTAGACAGATGGATGATTTCTCTCAATATTATCCCAATCGATCTTATTCTTATTGGGTGATGATGTTTTGGTAGTTGTCTTCTGCTTCTTATTTATATATGTTTTCACATAGTAAGTAGAGTGACCCTTCTTCTGATAGTATCTCTTGTCTCCTGTTTCCTTCATCATCATCTTCTGGGGTTGACTTTAATTGTTCTTGAGATCCTTGACCTTATCTGGTATATTCTTTCTTTCAGCAACAAACTGAGTCTCACTGGATTTTTCATTGTATCCTAGGCCAGCTCTTCCCTTTTGTTGCATATCGATGATCATTTCAGCTTGTTCTTGACTTTTGTTGATATTGCTCATATTTTCCATGGTTTTCTTCAATTTTTCTTCTGCTACATCCTTTCTGTTGATCACATCTTTCACCTTGGAATTGAGTAAATATATTTATGGATCTTTCGTCTTGATCTGTTCTCCAAGACCATTTATTTGAGTAGAGAACTTGGTGTTTGCTTCACTCAAGAACTTCACAGTTTCATTCAGCTTGTCATTCTCTTTTATGACTTTAGAGAATAGCTTCTTTATGATGGTGTAGCTTTTGAACATCTCATAAATTTCATCCCATGAGACTTCTGGTTCATCTTCATTTCCTGAATCATAAACAAGTTTATTTGAAGACATAGAAGCATGAGAACTTACCTCGTTCTGTTCAAGTCCGTTGTCCAATCCCATGTAGCATTCATCCTAATCATCATCTATTTCTTCTGCATAGAATGCTTCATCATTATCTGATGAACTGTCAGACAGATGACTTGAACTGCTTGAGTCTTCTTCAGCTATCATGGCCTTGCGTTGAGCTTTTAGTTTCCAATCTCTTTTAGCTCTTAGCTCATTTCTTTGACTTTTTGATTAGTCAGGACAATCTGTCTTGAAGTGACCTGTTCTGCTACAGCCATAGCATGTATAATTAGTAGAGTTAAAGGTTTTACCATTACTTTTTGTGTCAACTTTTTCATTAGATCGTTTTGGTTCTTTGTTCTTCTGATATCTACCCTTGTTATCTTTATAGAACATTCGATATTTTCTTGATCTGATTTCCATCTTGTCCATCCTCTTGGCGATCATAGCAAATTCCTTGAGTAGCTTATCGTAACCTCCTTCTTCTGGTGCTGTAGTTAGTACTGGTTCATCTGCTTTGCATTTCACTTTGAAGGCGGTTTCTTTCTCCCTCTTTAAACTACTTTCATTCTTCTTGTTTGAAGAATAATCTGATCCATGTATTCTCTTGATATCACATTCATTTACAGCCAGACGATCAAATAATTCTTCAACGGACAGATCATTAAAATCAGCACGTAGTGGCTGCATAGCAGATTAGATCTCCCAGATTGGTGGAAGCGCTCTGAGAATTTTGAGGTTCTTCTCTCTCTGTGTATACTTGTTTTTGGTGAATGCAGAAACTTCAAGTAACACTTCAATAAACCTGTTTTTCATCTGCTAGATGTTTTCTCCATGCTTCATCTTGATTTCATCAAACTTGTTGCACACTAGAGATAGCATGTTCTCGATCATTGCTTCAGAACCTAAGCTTAGTTCTCTCAAAGCTTCCTACATCTCTTTGGCTGTGTCAAGATCTTTGATCTTCGCCAGATGGACTCCTTTTACCATGCTGGAGATAATTCATTTGGCAAAATCTTTAAGATTTGCATCATGCCGTTCTTCAGAAGTATACATTCTGGGATCTATAAGCACATATTTTTTAATTGGGCCAGTTTCTGTAATTAGAGTCTTCTCTTCTTGAATCACCAGTGGTCATTCCTCTATCACTTTCCACATCAGACAGTGATAAGCTTTGAGACACATCTTGATTCTGAAACTCCATTCTCTGTACACTTGGATGGAGAATTCTTCACATGTCCTAACAACAGATGATTCCATAATAACAGATAGGATGCTGGTGAATGAAAAAGATTTTCCTAGATCTATTCCAGTTGAGCACACAGGTTTCACCCTTGTGAAAACAGAAACAATGGTCCTATGAACCACTGCTCTGATACCAAATGTTGGTCCCGAATGAGCAAGGTTTGGTGTATAGGGGGGGAATACACCAAATACAAATTTTTCAGTTTACTTGACTATTTACTTAGAGAGATTTAAGCTTTCTGAAATCAGATCGCAAGTTGTGACAGACCAGATCGATAACCAGATCGATCTCATTCTGTCCAGGTAGAAACTCTCTTGTGAATAACACTTGGCAGAGATCAAGAGTGATCTTGTTCTCTAGTAGAGTGTTGTGTGCGAAAATATGGTGGACTTAGCCAGTGCTCTTGTTTAGAAAACCTTTCCAAAACTTAAACGAATATTTAGCAGATTGATTAAGTATGCAGTTTGAATGAGTGTGCAAATTAGTGAATAAAACAACTGAAATTTAAAATGCAGAAAATAATTAACACAACTATTTACGTGGTTCGGGAAACCTCCTACGTCCACGGTCCAATCCAAATTTAAAATGCAGAAAATAATTAACACAACTATTTAGTCAGTGCTCTTCTTATTTATACTCGCTGAGAACGAGCCACAAGTTTCAAACACAATCTGTTTTATACTCGCTGAGAACGAGCCACAAGTTTCAAGAACAATCTTCTTTGAAACTTATGCACGAATAAGGGTCCTGTCCCTTTACAACTTACAGAAAACTACTGTAACTGAATGTCTTCACATTAATCCACTAGAAAACTACTAGCTAGAAAAGATCTCTTTCCTTCTTTTCGATCAGACATACTTAAAACGAGGTGTGATTTCGATCACGAATGGCTCAGAACACGATCTGGTGAGTAGAAATCTTCTCAAGTAAATGCTTCGATAGATGAGATGATTTCATGGCAGAGTAACAGCTTGTAGATCGTAGATAATAGTCTTGTGTATTACTCTTCCTTTTTTTTGGTTCCAAGCATTTATAGGTGTAGAATTTTGAAATTCTAACCGTTGGACTTGATTTGTTTGGAGTAAATGTGATTTACCAATCAAGTATATTGATTCCCAAAATTTCTACTCTTGCCTTTGGAAAGTTTGACTGAATCTTTCGTAAATATGGAAATCAGATCTTTAACAGGTACTATTTTCCTTTTTCTCATATTGATTGATTCTCCTTCTATCTTTGATAGCACGAATAATGTGAAAATGAGTTTGGGACTCTTCATGAGTTAATCTGGTTAAATCATATGATTGCCAATTGTCTGATAGTTGATCTGATATCATCTGGTTCAATCTGAACATTGATCTGGTCACACCAGATTGATATCGATCTGGTCAGTGGTCAATCTGGTCCTTCAGAAGGTATGCTCCAAGGCAAGATAGACTCTTCTGAATGTCCTAGTGATAGTGATCGAGTGACCATCTGGTTCATCATCTGCTTGCTTCAATCTGCTGGTGATCTGGTCTTCGAAGAGTAGAAAAACAGAATGACTTCTATAAGATGAGATCCTTTACATACCAAGTCATTTTTCTAATCTGTACTAAGATCATATTCTCTATCAGATTCACTTTATATTGTAGTGATTTGGTACATGTAGAACAAATTGAGATCTAACAAGACAGAATAAAATCTAGCTGTGTTTTTGAAAGAACATCATCAAAACCATATATTGTGGGGTTCCCAACAGACGCAAAGTGCAAAATCAGATTGTCAACCAGATTGACAGGAGTAGAATGAAAATCAAATAGTACAAATGTGATAGCAGAAAACATTACCAGATGGAAGCATAAGTCTAACAACACCAAATTGTTGTTGATAACACGTGACGAGAAATAGCCATGCGTCTCTGACACTAATTATCAGATAGTACAAATGATTACTTAGTCAAGGGGGAACTTGGAAATTAGAAGCGTCTCTGACACTAATTATCGCCCTAACTAAGGTCTATAAAGTTATTTTCTGACATAGATTTTCTAAATCTTCCATAATTATGATGATTAGCACATCTTTGGAAACTGTGATCGAGGAAATCTCTGCAAGAAAAAGAATAAGGAAAGCTGCAGTGGATATGAAGATTTACACACTCCATCCTACAACCCTAGGATCTAGCGCGTGCATCAAATGCAACATAAGGAGGCAAAATGGAAAGCTGAAGCGGGAAAACTTAAAAATGGAGATTCTCATCCAACCTTAAAATTCTTATCGCTTTAATCTGAGCCGTTGATTGTTTTCTTATATATATGTGTCGTACGTGCATTAAACTGTTCACCTTACACTTTCATCGCACTGAGCACTTAAGCATTCCCAGATTTCTCTTCTTTCGCAAACTTTTCTCAAAACTTCAAAACTCCATTAATCATGGCACCTCAAACTCCCATGGTTCTACAACATGTCGCTGAAGTTCAGAAATTTCTCTCCCCTGAACCATTTGTTGTTTTTGACACCCACGGTTTTCACAAACTGGAGGAGATTTTCACCATGGTTAAGCGCTGCAAAGGTTTTTAAAGTTCTTCATCTTATTTATAGCATCTATTGGAATTTTACTATGTGCCCTATATCTGGAGATATATCCTATTATATAGAACTTTATTGATTGATATCTGTTTGATTAGTATATTGTTTGGATAAACAGCTATAGTTGTTCATCCTTGTTCCATTCATATCCTTTAAATATATCTGATATGATTCTCACATAGCTGCTGATTATATATCCACTGGAATATCCTTGTTATTGTACGATTCCATAATATTGTTACTTCCCATCCCAACATGTACTTGGCAAAACAATCAGCCACGTTCTACTTGACATGGCAAGATGAGAAGGAAGGTAACGAGGCCAATGTGTTGATGCCCATTGGCGATAGGACAAGCAAGACTACTTACAATGTCCTCGCAATGATTAATCAAGCATACCGTCTGAAGGATGAAGGTATGACACTTGATGATATCACCTATGACCAACTTCAAGAAGCGGTGGAGAAAGTCATGGTAATTCCCATGTCATACACGGGAATGATGTTCTAGAGATCTCTACTTCAACCTGGATACAAGCCGATATTCGAGTTTGTTCAAAGAATCTTTCTCAACCATAGTGGATCCTACGATCAAGTTACTTTAGAGAAGTTCAGGATTCTCACAGCTGTTGTTCTGAACCTCAAAGTTAACTGGAGTAGAATCATGTTTGATCTATTGGCAAAGGAGGCCAAGCTTGTGAAATATACCAAGGACGCCCGAGGGAACGGTGTTTCTGTGGAGGTCAGGAAGAACTTAAGGCATTCTACCAAAATTAGTTTCATGGTAGAAAAGTTCTTCAAAAAGCAGGTCTGTGAGGATGCCACATAATTCAACACTCGCTTTACCATCCCCAAAGATCAGCACCGGATAGAGATGTCCTTGGGACTCGCCCCAGCCTTGTTCAACAAGATTACAGATGAAGTGCACCATGCTGCACTATTTGAGATGGGTGGTTCCAATCCAATCTGGATTCCACCAACAAGAGCAGTGGAAAAACAGAAGGCAAAGGCACCCAGGGAGAAGGTGCAGAAGGAGAAAGAAACACGCAAACCTCCTGCCAAATGGGCAAGTTCCATCGACACAGGTACTTCCACCTCTCACCAGCCTAAGCAGAAGAGGCGCTGATTGAGGAAAGTACATGACTCTCCACCACCCACTGAAGAATTCCAACAAGACACAGATGACATTCCACAACCAGAACTAGAAATACCTCAACTAGAACGAGTTAGTCCAGAACAAGTTGAGGAAGCACAACAACCAGAACACCACATTCTTCCACAGGCTAAGGAGCCAAAATTTGTGGAACCAGAATCCGGCTATAATCCAAATCAGGAAAAGAACTTCTCTCCCGCTAGAACAGCAATGCCCTCACTTGACAGAATGCAGAGGATCAGTGAGGAAGAAGAGGTAGAATTGAGTCAGCAGATGAAGAAGAAGAAAAGAAAAGACAAGCAGAAGGAGTAATCAACCTACTGGAAAGAGAAACAGATCATTCTGTGCTTCAAGACTTTCACGGTATTCACCTTCTTCCAGAGAGTCTGGAAATAGCGAAGAGAGTCAAGTTCTACTTGCTAGTCAAGGACAGTGAGTACTACATCTTTGACGCTCTTCTCCAGACCAGATCCATGGAAGAGCTGAAGAAGGAGGAGGCCACACTACTAAGCTTACTACAAGCAGGCACTATAAGTGTAGTGCGAGCAGAATACCACCAACTCATCCTCGCACTGATGAAACATGAGGCCAGATTGTTAAAGATAGACCTCACTCCATTTTATGCTGATAAAATGGAATTCTACTCAAGTGTGATAGAATCAGATGAAGAGACTGACAAGGATGTGGACATGGGAGGTCTAGATGGATACCACAAGGTGCAGTCCACTAGTCAACCAGATCAACCTACCCCACTACAACCCACTCCAAAGACAGACCAGCCTAAGAAAAGGAAGAAGAAGACACCAATTATCCATCTCGATCCAGTAGATGAGGAACCAGCTGGTCAATACATTGATGGAGAACCCACCAACGAGCTGTACACACCTGGAGTAGCTCAAAAATTGAAGAAGAATGTTACATTCTCAACCCTTCAAGGGATTCTGGAAAGGGAAACAAAATCATTCAACAACTACCAGATCGACAATTTGATTACTCTTCGAATTGAAGATCACATGAATGATACCTGCAACGTCCTGCAAGAAAAAGACACGCAAATCCTTGCTGACTTCAATCAGCACCAGAAAGACTATGTCAAACACATGGATCTGGATCTACGTAGCAAATTGCACCACCAGGACAAAGAGCTAAACAAGAAGTTGGATGACGATAGAGCAGCTGCAGAAACTGCTAGGGAGAAGACTGATCTGCGACTAGAGGCAATTGAAAAGAAGACACAGAATGTTCAAACTCTATTTACCGATCCGATGGCAAAGCAGAACGAAGCAATTGATATTGCTGTGAAGAGCCAAGCTGCGGCCATTACTGCTGAAGTGAAGGAGGCCACTACCCTGGATGGCCACGCCAAACTTGCTGCCTTTGAGAAGGAGAAGTTTGTGGAGATCATGAAGGCCAACCAAGTCAGTGTTGATGATTTTCTCTATGCCAATCCTACAGAATATGAGAATCAAAACACCAGGCTCAGCAAGGTTGAAGAAAACCAGCAAGCATATGATGCCACTGTTTCCACCATGAACAACAGGCTGGAAAGGAAACTCTCCACCACGGACCAGACAGTGAATATGATGCTAGGTTTCAAGGTAGACACAGAAGATAAGATTGAGGCAGTGAAGGCCGAAATTTACTCCCTTGGAACACTCATCGCTACTATTTTTGATGATGTCGAAAAGGGGAAAATATCCCAAAACTGACAAAGCAGGCAACAGAACCAGAACGACTAGATCAAGGGACAGAAACTACTGAAACTTAATCTGGTCCAATTCAAAAGCCAAGGGAGAAGCCCACAACCCCACCAAGGGCAGATCGCACCATTGAACCAGAACAAAGTCAACAACAACAACCCACTGCTACTCGGGATAAAGGCAAGAAGCCCATTGATGAAGGAGACTAGACAGCTGAGATGTTGCTGTTTGGAGTCAACAGAGAACAGGCTCGTGACCCTAACTTCCGGGCACAATTCTACAAAGAACAGGCACAGCGTGAGAAGAAGATAGTTGCACAAGAAGCTAAAGAGAAGTCTTACCAGACAACCTTCTCCTCACCTCCATCATCAGAACGTTCTCAGCAACAGTAATCTCAATTTGCAACTCAATCAAAGAAAAAGAAGAAAAAGCCATTGACTGCATGGAATCTGTCCTTGCATAAGCAAACACCAAAAGATATATGGGTACCAGAAAGTGACCAGAAAGACTGGGAGCTGGTCAAGCAAGGGTTCATAATGAATAGGTACTTTCTCAAGGAACCTATATACTCAGAGTCTACACTAGATGAAGACTTCAACAGGTTGAAGAGAGTGCCACGAGTGCTAAAATCCAAATATAAGCACGTGAAAAGGAGTACATAGTATGCCCAATGATTCCAGGAAGCAACATCCCTGACAAGACATACATACTAAACTACATCAATCAGCTGGCCAAGATCAAAGGATACAAGATTGACAACCACGACTCTAACTACGCCAGAGTGAGAGATGGAATCTACGAAAGTATACAACTTGTCTCTGATGCACAAAGCGAAAAGATGAAGAGAGGAGGAGCGGCCAGATGGTTTTCTTAAGTGTCATATTTTTTCTAAGTTCATCTGCCATTTCATTTTGATTGTTGCTCTACTTTTGCTATCTCCATGTAATCCACTAGTACTCATTTGATATATATACATGTGGATTTTCTGAAGACAAAATCTCATTGTCCAGAAACATTTACTGCTTTTGATTGTTATATGAATTAATAACAATCTGTTAACCCTTCTGGTTTTTTCTAAAAACCAGATAATTCTTATAAATTTTACTTAGGGTTATATTGTAAAGTGTGGTTTCGACTTCATCAAAAAGGGGGAAATCGTTGGGAAGCCCACAATAATTAAAGTTTTGATGATGTTCTCTCGAAACACACTTAGATTTCATTCTGTTTTGCTAGACCTCAATCTGTTCTACATGTACCAGATTACTACAATAAAAAGTGAATCTGATAGAGAACATGATCTTAGTCCAGATTTGAAAATGACTTGGTATGTACAGGATCTCATCCTATAGAAATCATTTTGTTATACTATTGTTCGTGGACAAGATCACCAGTAGATTGAAGCAAGTAGATGATGTAACAGAGGGTCACTCAGTCAGCTCTCCTAGAGCACTCACAGAAGATTCTACCATTCTTTAGAGAATATTTTCTGAAGACCAGATCGACTACTGACCAGATCGATATCAATCTAGTGTCTCCAGATGAACCAGTTGATATCAGATCATTCATCAATCAAATGACAATCACGTGTGTTGGTCCCGAAAGAGCAAGGTTTGGTGTATGGGGGGGGGAATACACCAAATGCAAACTTTTCAGTTTACTTGACAATTTCAATCAGAGAGATGTGAGCCTTCTGAATTACAGATTGCTCTAGATGATAGAACACTGTGATTTTCTAATCAATTAAGTTCTATCCAAGTAAGATCTCTCCCGTGAGATAAACAGAGCAGAAAGCAAGTGTGAACTTGATTCCAAACAATGTTTTGTGTGCGGAATAATGGTGGACTTAGTTGGTGCTCTTGTTAAGAAAACCTTTTGAAAACTTAATCGAGTATTTAGAGGTTGATTAAGAATGCAGATTTGAATGAGTATGATAGAT
>JAPKLX010001658.1:0-18962 GCA_026898415.1 Leonotis leonurus
GTGCTTGGAAAATTCTCAATAAATTATTCTAGACATTATTCATACCAATAAACTCAAATATGATTTCAATTTAAACAAATAAAATCAAAATCTCATAGGACTCATAAGATGAAATTTTCGGTCCTTTTCATTAAGGGTAGAAAGTTTGATTTTTGCTCTAATTTCTTGTTCTAATCATGTCTATTGATATCTAATGATACTTATTCATGCTCAATTCAAGGAAATTCATACAAATTCTAATGGTTTAAATTAGGGTTTATGTAGACAATTTAGGGGAAATTAATTTAACCATCATTTCTCAAGATTCTTTGCATAATCTTACTTAAAGCATGCCTTTCTATCTATTTGCTACAACATAATTAAAATCAAAGCCATATACTAACATGCTATAGGGCATGGAATTCTCATGCTTTAAAAGAGGGAATTCTTCATCATTTTTCAAGCTAAAACATGAAGAAATTGGATATTTACCTTGATTGGATGATTTTCTCACAATTTGGTATTGATTTTTGGCTTAATTCTTGAGATTTGAAGAAAAATTTGTTTAGTGTGTGTAGTGTGTGTGAATAGTGACGAAAATTAGGGTGGAGATGTTGGAAGATGATGATGATCATGAATAGTAAGTAAAAATCTTACTTATAAGCTAAGTAAATAATTTCCTAATTTAATAATTAATTTATTTAATTTTTCTACACTTCTCTAGGGGCTTCTAGAAGCTTCTAGAGTCTTCTTTTCTGTGTTTTGAGACATTGATACTGGATGATTCGTCTCGACACCTAGAATCCACTGGTTCAGACCGTTCATGATTTGGAGTTCGTTTGAATAACTTATTCAAACTTTAAAATACCGAATAAATTTAACTAAACAAATTCTTTCTATAATAATATTTTTCTAATAAAATCTTCATAATAATCTCTTCTATATATATTATAAAATTGGGCATAATTTGTAGATATTACTACAGCTGTCGAATTCTCAAACTGAATTCTAAACGAGAACTTATATAATTATTGCCGAAATTGCAATAATAAATTTTTATTCCCTATATTATCTATTTACTAACTTAATGAAATTTCTAATTCTATTTTTTTATATTATCTAATAGATAAAAATTTTCTCTTCTGAGGGGTATGCTTCGTCTGAATTTATTCTGCCTCAACCCCTTTCTTTTATTCTTAATATGGAATTAATAAATTCCATTTTCTTTCTTAACTAAATAATTAAAATTCTTTCTTCTAAATTATATAATAAAGCTTTCAACCTCTTCTTAATCTCATAAATATTATCTCTTAAGGATGCAAAGCCTTATTAAGACTCTAATTAGCAATTAAGTACTAATTAGAATTTGAGGGTATTACAAGAAACTCGAGGATATGCAGAACGAGATCGACTCCCTTCGTACACTCATCAAGTCCAATTTTGATGATGTCGAAAAGGGGGTAGGACGATCTGATAAGGGAGGAAATGGAGGTGATAAGGATGGAAAGGGAAGCAAAGATAAGGGACCAGCACAGAGTCCACCAGAATAGAGACATCACATGCCACCCATACAAGACCCCACGCTTCAACCAGAGAAACAATAACAACAACAACAATAGCTGAATAAACTAGACAAGGGAAAGAAGCCGGTAATAGATGAAGAAGGCGCTTAAGTTGTTGAGCTATTACAACAAGGAATCAGTCCAAATCAAGCATGTGACCCCATCATTAGGGGGGCACAATTTTATAAAGAGAAGGCAAGGAAGGAACAGATAAAGGCTAAGAGAGCAGAGAGCGAGAAAGCATATCAGACACCTTTCTCGCCACCCAAAAAAGATCAACAATCACCTGCTCAACCAGCTCAGTCTACAACAAAGAAAAAGAAGAAGAAGAAGAAGAAACCCTTCAAGTCCTAGTCATTATTTTTACAAAAGAAGAAACCCAGAGACCCTTGGGTGGCAGAAGACGACCAGAGGGTATGGGAATTGATCAAGAATGGATTATTCCTTAACAGATATTTCTTGAATGAGCCTACTTACTCATAACAGCGAGCAGATGAAGATTTCAATAAATATCTGAACAATTACATGGAGAAAGAGGCAGTTTAGAGGACCAGACCAGCAACTCAAGGAGCTAAGGTGGAGATCAAGGCACCAGCAAAGGAGTACATGGAGTGCTCTCTGATTCCAGGGAGCACTATGCCAGACAAGACCTACTTACTAAACTGCATTAACATTATTGCAAAGGTCAAGGGCTACAAGATCGACAACCATGATCCTAATTATGCAAGGGTCAGAGATGGTATTTACGAGAGCGTGCAGATGACCTCTGGCGCACAGAAGAAGAGGTTGAAGGAAGGACAAAAATCTAAGGGAAACAAATGGTTTAGTTAAAATTCTCATATTTCTTGTTATCTGTTGTACTCTTTATCTTTTTATGCTCTGGACCAACTATGTAACCCTTTCTGAACCTTATCTGATATAAAAATTGTACGGGTTATCTGATAACAATCTCTTGTTGTCCAGTACTAAATTTAAAGTCTTTATAAGTTATAAAGTATAACGAACTTAACCTTTCTGATATTTTAAACCAGACAGCTCTTATTGATTAACTAGGGTTATTTCGTGAAGTGTGGTTTCGACATCATAAAAAATGGGAAATTGTTGGGAACCCTTCACAAAATTTAGTTGTGATGATGTTCTTTCGAAACACACTTTGATTTATTTATAGTCTCGCTTGTTAGACTTAGCCTGCTCAACATGTAACAGATCAATATGTTATCAAGTGAATCTGATAGAGAGCAAGCCTATCCTTATTTAGACCAGATTAGCTAATAACTAATTGTAAAAGACTTTAATACTTTAAGTATTTTGTCCTATAGGAAGTCATCTAGTTAGTAAGTCTTCTGGATAATCGAAGCAAACCAGCTCACCTAAAAGCAAGCAGACCATCTAATAAAGGTCACTCAATCTGGTCTAAAGCAGATTTCACCCAGTTATTAGCACCAACTTTTGGAGTAAGTTTGGACCAGATTACCTCGCTGGCAGTGAACCTGCCCCTTACAGATCACTAAGATGGAGACTTGGTTAAACTCCAGATATACAATATGTCATCTGGTATTTCACATATTCATCTGATATTTATCAAAGTCATCTGGTATGCAAAGCATCATCCAAATATACTTAGAGAGAATCTCATTCTTATGCCATGTCATCAGATCTCACGAAGATGGAAAGATAATCACATCAGAGATCAAGAAGGAAGGTGAATCATTCGAGGCTCAAAGAAAGGAAAGAGATCAATCAACATATCTGCTTTCCATAAATCAGAGAGATTCAGTAAACCATTTTTACAAAGAAAGAGGATTAAATCAGGAATTCACATCATTGATTGAGAATTAACATTTATTTCACGCCAATCAACCTTAATGGTTAGAATTTTGAATTCTGCACCTATAAAAGCTTGGAAGAAAATCTGGAGGAGTACTGATCAACTGATCAAATCACGAACTTTCAAGTTGAAACTCTATCAAGAAATATGCTCTATCATTGAAGCATTCTACGAGAAGATTTCACAATCCAGATCTTGTTCAAGCTGTTCGTGATTGAAATCACACCAACCTCTATTCAAGTCTGTCTTATCCAGAAAAAGAAGGAAGATATCTTCGCTAGCAAGTAGTTTTCTAGTGGATTAATGTGAAGGTACCTTGTAGCAGATTTATCTGCAAGTTGTAAGAGACACGACCCTATTTGTGCACAACTTTCTTTCTAGTTGTGATTGGAACTTGTGGCTCATTCTCAGCGAGTATAAAGAAGAGAGTATCTTAAGTAGTGGTGTTGGGAACCCTTAACAAAATTTGATTTTGATGATGTTCTTTCGAAACACACTAAGAATTATTTTATGTTATGTTTGCTAGACTTAGCTTACTTAAACATTTAACCGATCACTATGATTATAAAGTGATCTTGATAGAAAGCAAGTAGTAGACCAGGTTAGCTGATGACTTAATCTTTAAAGAATCATATCCTATAGAACTCATCTGGTTAGAAAGTCTTCTGTTGGAAGAAGCAGACCAACACACCAGGAAGCAAGCAGACGATCTGTTCATAGGTCACTCAATCTGGTTATAAGAAATCTGATCCAACTATTGTTAGCATTCCTTGGACCAAGTTCGGTATCAGACCATTGTGGACCAGATTTGGTCTCAATCTGGTTGACTAGATCATCTCTTTAAGAGCGAACATGTTCTGCAGCAGATCACCTAAGTCATCTAGTACACGATCTGTTACTGGATGCACTTAGAAAGAATCTCATCTCATTTGCCACGTCATGAAATCTCACGGTCAAGGAAAGTCTATCAATTAGAGATCAAGAATGGAAGGAGAATCAATTGGACTATGAAGAAGGAAAGAGATCATTCAACTATCTACTTTCCATAAATCAAAGGATTTCGTCTACCATTTCTACAAGGCAAGATGAGATTTTCTAGGATTCATATCTCTTGATTGGCAATTAGCATTTATTACATGCCAATCAAGTCCAACGGTTAGAATTCAAATTCTACACCTATCAAAGCTTCAAACAAGATCTAGAAGTGTACGAGCCGATTGATGAACTGACAATTTACGAAGCTATTACTCTACCAACAAATCTACTAAATCATGAAAGTATTCAACGAGGAGGTTTCATCATTCTAGATTGTGTTCGAGACATTCGTGATTGAAATTACACCAAACTCGATTTAAGTCTATCTTATCGAAAGGAAGGAGGAAGATAGCTTCCCTAGCTAGTAGTTTTCTAGTGGATTAACGTGAAGGTATCTTGTAGCAGATTTATCTGCAAGTTGTAAAGGGACATGACCCTTATTTGGTGCACAAGTTTCACTCGAGTTGTGATTGGAACTTGTGGCTCGTTCTCAGCGAGTATAATGGAAAGAGTACCCTAGTAGTGGATAACCAATCTAGTTTTGATTGGACCGTGAACGTAGGGAGTTTCCTGAACCACGTAAAAATAACTGTGTGCTTTACTTTACACACTTTACATTTCGTGTTGTTTATTCACTAATCTTGCACTTGCACTCAAACTTACATATCTTTAATCAATCGGTTAATCGATCTGATTAAGTTTTCCAAAGATTTTTCTAATAAGAGCAACTGACCAAGTCCACCATTTTCCGCACACTACACTCTGCTAGAAAACAAGATCACTCTTGTTATCTGCTTAGCGTAATTCACAAGAGGGACTCTGTCTGGACAGATCATCATTTGATCTGGTCTGTCAAAACCTGAGCAATCTCCTTTGAGAAAACATAATCTCTTTTGTATTTGGTGTATCCCCCCCCCCCCCCCCCGATACATCAAACCTTGCTCTTTTGGGACCAACAAGTGGTATCAAAGCAGTGGTTCAAAAGACCATTGTTTCTGTTTCACATGGTTGAAACCTGCGTGGTTAATTTGAATAGATCTAGGAAAACATATTTTCATTCACATGCATACATCTGCTATTATGGAATCTTCTATCATAAGAGCATACGAGGAATTCTCTATCCAAGGTTACAGAGGAATCTAGATGTGCCTAAAAGATCATCACTGCCTGATGTGGAAAGTGATAGAAGAAGGTCCACTGGAAATTTATGAAGAGAACACACGGATTACTGAAACTGGAGTAGTCAAAGAGAATGTGCTCAAAAATCCCAGAACATATACCTCAGAAGAACGCCACGAAACAAATCTGGATGACTTTGCTAAAGGAATCATCTACAGCACAATCAATGGAGTTCATCTGGCTAAGATTCAAGATCTAGACACAGCTAAGGAGATGTGGGAAGCACTACGTGAATTCAGCTTAGGATCAGAAGCCATGATCGAGAACAAGTTGTCATTAGCCTGCAACATGTTTGATGATTTCAAGATGAGACTAGGAGAAACCATTAAACAAATGAAGAACATGTTTATTGAAATTCTACTGGAAGTATCTGCCTTCAAAAAGGACAAGTATACGTAGAGAGAAGAATATCAAAATTCTCAGAGCATTACCACCAAGCTGGTAGATATATGTAGTCATGCAACCACTACGTGCTGATTTCAACAATCTTAAAATTAAAGCACTGTTTGATCATCTAGTTGTTCATGAATGTGACATAAGAAGAATCCATGGACCAGATCACTAATGTAGCAAGAAGAGTGAAAACAGCTCCAAGAATGAGAAGGAAGTAGCCTTCAAAGCAAAGAACGTAGAGATGAACCTGTAGTACCTGCTGCACCAGAAGAAGGAAGTTATGATAAATTGCTCAAAGAATTTTCCATGATCACAAAGAGAATGGATAAGATGCAAATCAGATCGAGGAAATATCGTAGATTCTACAAGGATAACAAGAACAGATTCCAGAAGAGTAGAGATCAAGATCGATCTGATAGTAAATATGAGGTAAGGAATACTAAAACTACTAATTCTACAGACTATACGTGTTATGGTTGTGGCAAAACAGGTCACTTCAAGACAAATTGTTATGACTTGTCTAAGAGTCAAAGAGAAGAGTTAAGAGCAAAAAGAGATTGAAAACTCAAAGCTCAATGCAAAGCCATGCTAGTAGAAGAATATTCAAGAAGTTCGAGTCATTTCTCAGATAGTTCATCAGAGAACGATGAAGCACTTTATGCACATGAACAAGAAGAAGATTGTGATGAATGCTACATGGGAATTTATAATGGCCTTGACCAGAATGAGGTAAACTCTCATGTTTCTATGTCATCTAACAAACCAGTATATGATTCTTGCAATGAGGATGAAGCTGAAGTCTCTTTAAGAAGTGAACGAGATGTTCAAAAGCTATACGAGCATAAAGAAGTTCTTTTCAGAAGTCATCAAGGAGAATGATAAGCTGAATGAATCAGTAAAGATACTCAGTGAAGCCAATACAAAGTTCTCTACAAAAGTAAATGATCAGGAAGAACATATCAAGAAAAAGGATGAAGAGAACTACTGACTCAATTCCAGGATCAAAGATTTGATAACCATAAAAGAAGTAGTTGAGGAGAAATTGAAGAAGACCATGGAAAATATGAGCAAGATCAACAAATGTAATGAAAGAGTTAACATGATCTGGGAAATGCAGAACAAGACAAGATCAACTACTGGTATAGGTTATACTGGACAATCAGGCTAAACCAAGTTCGTAGTTGAAAGACAACAGATACCAGACCAAGTTATCAACTTATAGAATGGGAAGAATCAACCCAGAAGATAATGATGGAAGAAGCAGAAGATAAACGGTATTACCAGATCAAAGGCAAACAAGGTCAGTATGTCAAAACAGATAGGAACCACAACCAGAAGGCTCCTACCAGAAAGCAATCAACAAAGAAGAACAAGATCAACTAGAACAATGTTGAAAGGAATCATCTATCTCTCTATAAAACTATCTCAAGAACAAATGATTCAGGGAGACAGATCACCTGTTATATTTATGTTCCTAACACTAAACTGATCTGGGTTCCTAAATGAACATTTGCTACTAACCAAACACCCAATCATTGAAAGGGTTGTTAAGTCTACCTAATTGTAAGATGGGATAATTACAAGAAGGAGTCGCATAGCAAGAGGATCAATCTAGATTATTGATAGTGGATGTTCGAAGCATATGACATGTGACAAAAACCTACTATCTGATTATGTAGAGAAACAAGGTCCACAACTAACCTTTAGTTGTAACTCAAAAGGTTGTACCAGAGGGTATGGTAATGTTAAGATAGGCTAGACCACCATCTTTAATGTTTCTTATGTAGAAGGTCTTAGTCATAATCTGTTTTCTGTTAGTCAGTTCTGTTCTAATGGTAATCAGGTTGTTTTTTATGCTAACAACTATTTTGTGAAGAATCAAGAAGGAGATTAAATTCTTCTTACTGAGAAATTGCAGGATAGATTGTACATTGTGCAATGGACAAACCAGATCGAGACATGTTTAGTTACTAAGAAAATCTCATAGACAAGATGGTTATAGCAAAAGCGACTTAGCCATCTGAACTTCAAGTCTGTCAATAAGATGACAAGAGAGAAACTAGTCGAAGGATTATCAGATCAATTATATGATAAAATTCATATTTGTAAAGCATGCCAAACTGGAAAGTAGACCAAGTCATCATTTGCTAGCAAAGCAGCTCACTCATCTACCATAATATTGGAGCTATTACTTCTAGACTTATCTGGCCCAATAACGCCATTAAGTATCAACAGTAGAAAGTATACACTGGTCATCATTGATGATTATTCAAGATTCACTTGGGTCATATTTTTGTTTAAGAAAAAAGAGACGTTGGAGAAGCCACCTGATCGAAGACAATCTGGTCGAAGATGATCTGTTCGAAGACGATCTGGTGGAAGACGATCTGGTCGAACACAATCTAGTCGAACATGATCTGGTTGAACATGATCTGATCGAAGACGATCTGGTCGAATACGATCTGTTAGAACACGATCTGGTCGAACACGATCTGTTCGAAGACGATCTGTTCGAAGACAATCTCTTCGAAGATGATCTGGTCGAATACGATCTGGTCGAACACGATCTGGTCAAATACGATCTGTTCGAAGACGATCTGGTCGAATACAATCTGGCAGAACACGATCTGGTCGAATAGAAACTATGCTTTAAAGCATGGTTGACTTTTCTGAGTGTTCAGGTAAGAACTGATGATAATTCTGATGAATCTTTCTGCTTGCTTCTGTCTGCTTTAACGTTCTGGTCCTATTGACTAAGAGAAGATAGAATGACTCTTATAGGATGACATCCTTTACAAGTTGAGTCATTTTGTAGATAAAGCTAGGATCAGTTCTCTTATCTAAAACACTTTATGTTTTAGTGTTCTGGTACACATAGAACAGATTGAGGACAACAAGACAGGATGAAAACTAAGTGTGTTTTCGAAAGAACATCATCAAAACTAATTATTGTGGGGTTCCCAAAAATTTCTCCCTTTTTGATGATGTCGAAACTACACTTTACACAAAATAATCCTAAGTAAATAAATTAAGATAGATCTGGTTTTTAGATTACCAGAAGGATTATCAGATTGTTATTTAGTTCATATAACAATCAAGTGCAGAAAATAAAGGTTTCTGGACAATGAGACTTTGTCTTCAGAAAATCCACATGTATAAAATATGTTTCGATGATTACAAGTGGAAAAGCAAGAAAGACAACAGTCAAAAATAAAACAGCAGATTTTTAAGGATAAACCAATTAAGTGAACCATCTGGCTGCTCCTCCTTTCTTCATCTTCTCGCGTTAAGCGTTAGAAACTAGTTGAATGCTTTCACATTATCCATCACTCACTCTGGCATAATTGGGATCGTGGTTGTCGATCTTGTATCCTTTAATTTTGGCCAGCTGATTGATGTAACTCAAAATATATCTTGTCTGGAATGCTGCTTCCTGGAATCGTCAGGCACACCATGTACTCCTTTTCAGGAGCTTTAATTCTGATTTTAGCATCTCAGGCAGCCGCTCTCATTCGTTGTATCAGGTTTTTGTCGCTGAAGTTCTCCAGATTCCGATTGAAGTCATCATCTGGTGTGGATTCAGAATAAGTAGGTTCTTATAGGAAGTACCTATTTAGAATAAACCCTTGCTTATCTTTCTCCCAATCGTTCTGGTCATTCTCTGGAACCCATATGTCTGCTGGGGTTTGCTTCTTTATGGACAAGTTCCATGATGAGAGCGATTTCTTCTTCCTTTTCTTAGACTGAGTTATGGATTGAGAAGACTACTATTGAGATCATTCTGATGAGGGTGGCGAGGAGAAATTAGTTTGATGGGATTTCTCCTTAGCTTCTTGAGTAGCTAACTTCTTTTCTCTCTCTGCTTGTTCTTTATAAAATTATGCTCTGTAGATGGGGTCACAGGCTTGTTCTCTGCTGACTCCAAATAGTAGCAGCTCTGCAATTTGATCCCCTTCATCTAAAGGCTTCTTGCCTTTATCCCGTGTGGCAGCAGTTGTAGCAGATTGTTGTTGAGTTTGTTGAGTTTGTCCTAGTTCAATGGTGGGATCAGCCCTAGGAGGTGTAGTGGGCTTCACCCTTGCTGGTTGAACTGGGAAAACAGATGGTTTCTCAGTTTCTGCTCCTACTCCTTCTGGTCCTGTGACAGAACCCTTTCCTCTGATTGCTCCCTTTCCTGCCTTGGAAATTTCCCCCTTTTCGACATCATCAAATAGGGACTTGATGAGTGTGCGAAGAGAGTCCATTTCCTCCTTCATCTTCTACATCTTTTCTTCAGCATCATCCTTAAAACCGAGGATCAAATTCACATTCTGGTCAGTTGCATTCAGTTTTTGCTCAAGTCGGCTATTCATAGTTGCAAGAGTCCTGTCATATGTATCTTAGAGCTCTTCCACTGCAGTTATGCGAGTGCTTTGGTGCTCAAATTCTTCTAGGTTGGGATTGAGCAGATCATCGAGGACTTCTGTCTGATGTTGTTTCATGATCTCCACAAACTTCTCTTTTTCGAAAGCAGCAAGTTGTGCGTGAATGTTGAGATCAGTGGCTTCCTTGACTTCAGCAGTGACTGTGGCAGCTTGACTGGACACTGCAGCATCAATTTTCTCCTTCTGTTTGGCTAGGAGGTCAACTACCAGTGTGTTTGTATTTTGAGCTTGCAGTTCCACTGCTTCTAATCTGATGGTGAACTTCTCATGAACTCCTTCTGTGGCAGTGCGATCATCGTCAATCTTTTTATCTAATTCCTTTCGGAGAGTTCTGAGCTTCCTTTTGATGTCGAGATCCATGTCATTGACATGTTCTTTTTGATGTTGATTGAAGTCAGTGAGGATCTGTGTGGCTTTTTCTTGGAGCATGTTGCAGGTATCAGTCATATGATCTTCAACCCGAAGAGTGATCAGGTTGTCGATCTGATAATTATTGAAAGTCCTTGTCTCCCTTTTCCAATAATTCCTCCATCTTAGAGAAGTGGACAATCTTCTTCAACTTCTGGGCTACCCCTGGTGTATACAACTCGTTGTTGGGTTCGCCATCAATGTCTTGCCCCACTGGAGTCTCTTCGACTGGATCAAAGTGAATGACAGGGATCTTCTTAGTCTTCTTCGTTGGTATTTCTGCCTCTTGTACTGGTGGTGGAGTTTGTTGATCTGGTTGACTGGTAAACTGAGGTTGTGCAGATTCCTCCATCTGGACATCTGGATTGGTTTCTTCATCTGGTACGCTTGAAAATAACTCCATTTTATCCGTATAAAATGATTTCAAGTCAATCTTCAGAAGACTTGCCTCATGCTTCATGAGAGCAAGAATAAGTTATGGGTATTCTGTGCGCACTTCGCTGACAGTGCTGGCTTGAAGTAAGCTAAGTAAAGTAGCTTCTTCCTTCTTGAGTTCTTCGATCGTTCTGGTCTGGAGCAATGCATCAAAGATATAGTACTTGTTGTCCTTAACCAGCAAGCAAAATTTAACACGCTTAGCTGCTCCCAGACTCTCTGGTAGAAGATGAATACCCGGAAAATCCTATAAGACAGAATGATCTACTTCATTCTCCAGCAAATTAATGACGCCCTCTACTTTGCGTTTCTTCTCTATTTCTTCATCAGCAGATTCTGCCTCCTCTTCATCCTCCTCACTAATTCTTTGCATTCTGTTCGGTGAGGGTGTGGCTGTTCTGGCCGGAGAAAAGTCTGTCTCCTGATGTGGGTTGTAACTGGATTCAGGTTCAACAAAGAGTGGTTCTGTTTGTTGAGCTTCTGGATGTGCTGTCTCAGCCTGCTTTGAGCTAGCTTGTTCTGGTTCTGGTTGTAGTATATCACCAAATTCTTGTGGTATTTCTACCATTGGTGGTGGAGAATCTTGAACCTTTCTCAGTCTACGCCTCTTCTGCTTAGGATGAGATGCGGAGGTTTCTGTGTCAATAGAACTTCTGCGTTTAGCGGTTGGTTTGCGAGCTGCCTTCTCTTTTTGCACCTTTTCTTTGGGTGTCTTTCCCTTCTTCTTTTCAACAGCTTTCGTTGGTGGAATCCAAATTGGATTGGAACTGCCCATCTCTATAAGTGCAGCATGATGCACTTCATCCGTGACTTTGTTGAAGAGTGCTGGAGTGAGTCCCAAAGATATCTCGATCTGGTGCTGGTCTTTAGGTATGGTAAGGCTAGTGTTGAATTCAACGGCATCCTCCCAAACCTGCTGTTTGAAGAATTTCTCCACCATGAGGTTGATCTTGGTGGAGTGCCTCAGGTTCCTTCTAACTTCCACAGGGACACCGTGTCCTTTGTCGTCTTTGGTATATGTAACCAATTTGGCCTCTTTAGCCATCAAGTCAAACAGGATTCTGCTCCAGTTGACTTTGAGATTTAGGACTACAGCAGTGAGGATTCTGAATTTTTCTAGTGTAACCTGATCATAGGAACCACTATGGTTGAGGAAGATCCTTTGAACCAATTCAAATATCAACTTGTAGCCTGGTTGAAGTAGGGATCTATGAAACATCCTTCCTGTATAGGCAATGGGTATCACCATCATCATTTCCCCTGCTGCCTGAAGTTGTTCATGAGTGATCTCATCCAAGGTCATGCCTTTATCCTTCAACTGATAGGCCTGGTTGATCATTGCAATCACATTGTAGGTCGTTTTACTTGTCCTATCACCAATGAGCATCAACACATTGGATTCATGACCGTCTTTATCATTTTGTTAGGTCAAGTAGAATGTGGCATCTTGTTTTCTCAAGTACATGTTGGGATGGAAGGTAACAATGTTACAGAATCCTATAAAAACAAGAACATATAGAGAACATACATATATATTCATCAGTTAAGTGATTATCAAGTATGACTTTCCCAAATAAATGAACAATTAATTCATATTATGCAGAACAAATAAAAAGAAATATAAAAGGTATACAAAACGTATAGTAAGATGAAGAACTTAAAAAAAAAACCTTTGCAGCGAGTAATTATGGCGAAAATCTCTTCGAGTTTTCAAAAACCGTGGGTTTCAAGGACAGCGAAAGGTTCAGGGGAAAGAAACTTCTGAACTTGAGCAACATGTTGTAAGAACAAGGAAGTTTGAGGAGCCATGATCAAAGAAAAGCTTTGAAGGAAGTTTGCGGGAGAGAGACAAATCTGCAAATTGCTTAAGTGCTTAAGGATAGTAGTGCTCAGTGCGATGTATATGTAGGTGAATAGTTGAGTGTATGAATAAAGCATATATATAATAAAACAATCAACGACACAGATGAAAGCGATAATAATTGAAGGGTTGGATGAAAATCTCCCTTTTTAGGTTTTCCCGCTTCAGCTTTTGTTGGGAACCCCAAAGTATTTTGGTTTTGATGATGATCTCTCAAAACACACTTAGTCTTTTTAACTTTAGTTAGTACTAAACCGTTCTACATGTTAACAGATCACTACGCATAAAGTGAATTCTGATAGAGAACAGATTAGGAGATGACTTAGCATGTAAAGGAATTATTTCTATAGAAGTCATTTCAATAATAGTATAGGTTGAAGACCAAGACATTTTTCAAAAAGAAGAAATCGATCTGCTATGACCAGATCACCAACCAGATCGATAATCATAGCGAAGCACCTGATCGATAGAGTCATCAAACCACCAGATGACATCATCCTTCACATCATATCCACTCGCCACGTCAATATTGAAGTCCATCCACTAAGGTTTGGAAGGAGAATCCTTGTTTGACACGAAGAAGGAAATTACTCACTACCGATCTGCTTTCCATACTTAGAGGATTCAGTCAACGTTTCTACAAGGTAAGAGCAGCTATGATGAACATCATTGATTGGTAATCTACAATCAATCTCACGCCAATCAACAAACGGCTAGAATTTCAAATTCAAAGCCTATATATATTTGGAGTTCAAAGTCTGAAAGATATAGACGCTATATCGATAAAAACTCCCTCAAGCAATTTATCACTACATCAGACAAAAGCTTCAAACTGTTTGTGATTCTACATCACACCAACCCAAACTCGATTCAAGTCTGTCTTATCGAGAAAAAGGAGATCACCCTACTAGCTAGTAATTTTCTAGTGGTAACGTAGAGGTAATCTGTTGTACAGGGACACGACCCTTATTCGTGCATAAGTTTCAAACCAGATTGTGTTTGAAACTTGTGGCTCGTTCTCTGCGAGTATAAAGAAGGAGAGTCTCCTAATAGTGGATAATCTGATCTAAGTTTGATCAGATCGTGGACGTAGGGATTTCCCGAACCACGTTAAACAACTGTGCCATTTATCTTTCTGCATATATATTCAGTTGTTCATTTATTCTAACCCCTTATACTATCATTTAAACTGCATCTCATCAACCTGCTTTAACAATCTGGATTATAATTAAGGTTTTCCATATAAGAGCACCAACTAAGTCCACCATATTTCCGCACACATAATACTTTGAAAGTAATAAAATCACTCTTATTATTGTCTAAGTATTTACACTAGAGAGCAATCTGTTTGGATTGATCTGCTATCGATCTGGTCAGTCATCTGTCAAGCAACTTCTTCTTTTAGAATAGCTTGATCTCTCTGATAATTGGCCAAGTAAACTGAAAAGTTTGTATTTGGTGTATCCCCCCCCCCTCCCCCATACACCAAACCTTGCTCTTTCCGGACCAACAAGTGGTATCAGAGCAGTGGTTCATAAGACCATTGTTTCTGTTTCACAGGGTTAATACCTACGTGGTTAACTTGAATAGATCTAGGAAAACCTACTTTCATTCACGTGCATACTATTTGCTATGGAATCTTCTGTTGTTAGGGCGTGTGAAGAATTCTCTATCCAAGGATATCGGGAATGGAGCTTCAGAATCAAAACAGCACTCAAAGCCCATCACTATCTGATGTGGAAAGTAATAGAAGAAGGTCCATTATAGATCACTGAAGAAAAGACCGTAACTACTTCAACTGGAGTAACTACACAGATAGTTCCTAAAGTTCCAAGAAAATACACTTCAGAGGAACGTCGCGAAGCCAATCTTGATGACTTTGCAAAGGGAATCATATCTAGCACAGTCAAAGGTGTACTTCTGGCCAAAATCCAAGATCTGGAAGAGATGTGGGAAGCCTTCTTGAGATATCAAAATGAGATTCACTGGAATGCTTCTTGAGTTATACGCGTTCAATAAGAACAAGTATACTCAAAGAGAGAAAAACATGAAAGTACTCAGAGCACTTCCACCTAGCTGGGAGATATATGCTGCAATGCAACCGCTTCGTGCAGATTTCAATGAACTCTGTACTGAAGCTTTATTTGATCACCTTGAAGGTCATGAATGTGACATTCAAAGAATTCAAGGACCAGATCATCTGTCCAAAAAGGCAGAAAGTAGTTCAAAGAGAAGAGCAAAACAGACGAACCTTCTGAATCCTCTACACCAGAGGAAGAGAAAGGTTATGACAAACTGTTAAAAGAGTTTGCAATGACAGCCAAACACATGGACAAGATGGAGATCAGATCGAAGAAATATAGACGTTTCTACAAAGATAACAAGAACAAATTCTATAAAAACCGTGACAGTGATCGACCTGATAATAAGGATGAATCAAAACAGCAGACAGGTAAAATCTCAAAAACATCTAACTCAACAGATTATACCTGCTTTGGTTGTGGCAGAACAGGTCACTTCAAAACAGATTGCCCTGATCTGTCCAAAAGCGAAAGAGAAGAGTTGAGAGCAAAAAGAGATCGAAAACTCAAATATGAGCGCAAGGCCATGCTAGCTGAACAAGATTCAAGCAGCTCGAGTCATTTTTCAGACAGCTCATCAGAGAATGATGAAGCATTCCTTGCTAATGATCTAGAAAGCTGGGATGAATGCTATGTAGGACTAGACAACGGTCTGGATGAAGTTGAGGTAAATTCTTGCAATTCAAATTCCTCACAAGAAGTAGAAGATCAATCTGAATACTCATGTGAAGAAGTAAATGAGATGTTCAAGAGCTATTCGAGCATCAAAAGACTGTTTAGAGAAGTAGTAGAAGAGAATGACAGGCTGAAGAAATCAGAACAAATACTGAGCACAAATAACACCCAATTCGTTGCCCAAATAGCTGATATGGAAGAACAGATCAAAGGAAAAGATAGAGAGATCCACTCTTTAAACTCTAAAGTTAAAGACCTCATCAACAGAAACAACGTAGCTGAAGAAAAGATAAAGAAAGGAAAAGAAATGATCTACAAAAGTGATGAGCGTGCCAAGCTGCTAATCAATCTACAGCAAAAAGGCACATCTGGATTAGGGTATCCAGGTCACTCAGAGAAGTCTTCGGGAACCATAAGCTTTGTACCAGAGAAAAAGCAAATACCAGATCAAGTAATAGATCTTAGGAACAAGAAAGATCATCCCCAGAAGATGATAGTGAAACAGACTGGGTACAGACAATACCATCAAACAAAGGGACAACCAGCCTATTACACAGAAATAGATCATGTTCATAAAAAGAATGTCAACAGGACATTACCCAACAAGAATGTCAACAGGACATTACCCATTAAGAAGGATTGAAGAATGATGAAATAGAGAGACATCATCCATCTGTATTCCATTCTCTGTCTAAAGTTGATAATGATGGGAACATCATTACCTGTTATATTTCTGTTCCTAACCCAAAAATGTTCTAGATTCGAAAGGGAACATTTACTAATAACCAAGCACCCTAACGTTGAAGGGTAGCTAAGTGTAATTAATTGTAGGACCAGAAGAATGCAAGAAGAAACAAGATAGCTAGAGGAACAATATGGATAATAGATAGTGGATGTTCGAAGCACATGACTTGTGACAAGAATCTACTATCTGATTACATTGAAAAGCCAGGACCACAGGTCACCTTTGGATGTAACTCAAGAGGATACACCAGAGGATATGGAAATATAAAAGTTGGCAAGACCACTATCTCAAATGTTTCGTATGTTGAGGGTCTTAGTCACAATCTGTTTTCTGTAAGTCAGTTCTGTGATAACAGTAATCAGATCGTTTTTGATACTAACAACTGCTTTGTGAAGAACAAGGAAGGAGATGAGATACTCCTTACCGGAAAATTGCAGGATAGGCTATATATTGTCCAGTGGAAAAATCAGATCGAGACCTGCTTAGTCACTAAAACTGTATCAGAAACAAGCTGGTTATGGCACAAGAGGTTGAGTCACCTAAATTTTAAGTCAATCAACAAGATTGCCAAAGAAAAATTAGTGGAAGGAGTACCAGATCAAGTATATGATAAAGATCATATATGTGATGCCTGTCAGGCTGGAAAGCAAACCAGATCATCATTTACAAGCAAAACAGCTCACTCAACATCAAGAATACTGGACCTTTTGCATCTGGATCTGTTTGGATCAGTTAAACCACTAAGCATATATGGGAGAAAATACACCTTAGTAATCATAGATGACTACTCAAGGTTCACCTGGGTCATCTTTCTGTTAAAAAAGAAAGAGACATTGACCAAACTACCTGAGTTTCTACACAAGATCACTAAACAGAAAGAGGTGAGTGTAGCTACTATCAGAACTGATCGAGGAACAGAATTTCTCAACCAAAAGATTGAAGCATACTGCAATAAGATGGGAATCACTCATCAAACTTCGGCTGCTAGAACTCCTCAACAAAATGGAGTTGTCGAAAGGAGAAACATATTACTTAAAGAAGCAGCTCGTACTATGCTAAATGCTACCAATCTACCCAAGAAATTTTGGGCATAAGATATCTACACAGCCTGTTATACTCAGAACAGATTATCAATCACAATCAGACATGGAAAGACTCCATATGAGATCTGGAACAACAGAAAGCCTAAGATTTCTTACTTTCGTACTTTTGGCTGTTTGTGTTACATACACAATAATGGGAAATCTCAATTAATGACTTTTGATAGCAAAACTGATCCTGGAATATTTTTGGGATATTCTGATGTCAGTAAAGCGTATCGAGTCTACAATAAGAACTCTCATATTGTGGTGGTAACACCTCATGTTGTTTTTGATGAGTCTATTGTTGAGTACAGGTTACCTGTTAATAAACAGACAGAGAACCAGATGACTTCAAGAAAGATGAATGAATTACTCTTAGAAGATTTCCTTATCTGGAATTCAAAAAGTGATGATGAAGATATCAACACTCCACCAATTGCTGAAGAAACTATACAACAAGGGGGAACAATTCAACGTGATTTGGATGAAAACAGATCACCAACTGAAAGCAATGAAACAGTCATTGCAGATCAAACAGAATATTTAAATCCAGAGGCTGAAACAAATGAGAATCCATTTCAAGCATCACCAGTAACACACTCAGAATTTGAGGAACCAATAGATCAACCTGATCCTGAGATATCAGATGAAGAGATGACCAGGAGAAAGAGATGGATACAAGATCATCCACCAGAACAGATTGTTGGGAACCCATCAGATCGTGTGAAAACAAGAAGAATGCATGGAGAAAGTGCCTTGTTGAGCTGCTACCTCTCTCGCATTGAACCATCTGATACTCATGAAGTACTACAAGATGCAGATTGGATAACAACAATGCAAGAAGAACTTAATGAGTTCAAAACGAATGAGGTCTGGTATCTCGTAGACAGACCCAAACACCAAGGAGTAATTGGTGTCACTACTACAAAATCGCTAATAGACAAGGGTTTTTAACCCTTGTCGTAGCCTGTCCTCGACGCTTGTCGAAAGTGGTGTTGTCGTATGTTCTCGCTCATAGACAACGGTAATATAACCGTTGTCGTAAATATTTACAACAACGGCTCCGACAAGGGTTTCTGGAACCGTTGTTGTATTTAAAAAAAATTCGCTCATAGACAACGGTTCTATAACCGTTGTCGAAAGTGGTGTTATCGTATATACCGTTGTCGTAAATAATAGACAACGGTTCTTAAAACCGTTGTCAAAAGTGGTGTTGTCGTATATTCCGTTGTCGTAAATAATAGACAACGGTTCTTAAAACCGTTATCGTAGGTC
>JAPKLX010002067.1:0-15550 GCA_026898415.1 Leonotis leonurus
GGGGGTTTTGCTAGTACGGTCCCCAATCGGCATTAAGACATTGGCTTTGCCATGCTTGTCATTTTGCCATGTCAAATAGAAAGAAGCCACTTGCTTTCCCAGAAACATCTTGGGATGTGAAGTGACGATGTTGCAGAATCCTTACATCAAAATAACATTCACACAAGCATATACATTTTCATTAGTTCATATGAACAAGCATAAGTATTTGCACAATAGCAGTCATAATAGCAGTTCATAGGACAAGGAATCACGGAATATTCAGTAATTTGTAGATATCAAGAAAGATAGAATAAACTAAAAACCTTTGCAGCGTGAAACCATGGCAAAGATTTCCTCGAGTTTACGAAAACCATGAGTGTCAAGAACAGCGTATGGTTCAGGTGAGAGAAACTTCTGAACCTCAGCTACGTGATGCAAAAAGAGTGAAGTTTGAGGTGCCATAGTCAAACGCAAAGATGTTTTTGCGAAGAGATGCAGAGAATTTTGAAATGCTTGAGTGCTTAGAATTTTGAGAGTGCTCAGTGCGATAAAAGTGAAGGTGAACAGTTTAGAGAAGATATCGCACATATATATAACAATAATAATTATGAGAAAAGAAATTCGAAGAGTTGAAAAGATTTTCTCCCTTTTTAGATTTTTCCCGCTTCAAGATTTGTTTTGCCGCCTTTCCTTGCGTGAGATGGACGCTCTAGATCCTAGGGTCTATATGCGAGCGTGTGCGTATCTCTTACTTTTGGCAACTTTCCTTTTTCCTGTTTCTTGCAGGGATTTCCTCGATCCCAGTTCCCAAGGTTGTGCTAATCATGACGAAAATAGAAGATTTATTAAATCTAGGGTAAAAATATCTTTTACAGTCCTGTAACCTAGGAGAGTGACGTCTTTTATCTCGACGCTTCAATTTCCTTAAAAGTTCCCCCTTGACTTAGCATTTAAGAAATAATTTTCACAAGGCTTTCTCGTCAATTTATAGAGAAAAATTATGCCACGTGTATTTTATTTCAATCTGGGCTTTCTGGTAACTATCTGGTACCCTTCTGGTGTTAGCTATCTGGTAGCCTTCTGGTTATGACTATCTGGTAGCTTTCTGGTCATGACTATCTGGTAGTCTTCAAGTTTTGTTCATCCAGACTGAGTAGTCCAAGTTTTCCACACAGCATCTTAAATCTTTCTTCTGGTAAAGCTTTAGTTAAGATATCAGCTCGTTGGATGTCTGTATGAATCTTCTCAATCTTGATGTGCTTCCTCTCTACATGATCTCTGATAAAATGATGTCTTACATCGACATGTTTGCATCTTGTGTGGAGTACTGGATTCTGTGTTATAGCTATAGCACTTGAGCTGTCACAGAATATAGGTATCTCCTTTACATCAATCTCATAATCTCTTAATTGCTGTTTCAACCAGAGTATCTGTGCACAACAGCTTCCAGCAGCCATATATTCTGCTTCTGTGGTTGATGTAGCAACAGATGTCTGTTTCTTTGAAAACCAAGATATCAACTTGTTTCCAAGGAATTGACACGTTCCAGAGGTAGACTTTCTGTCCAGTTTGCATCCTGCATAATCTGAATCAGAATAGCCTGTAAGCTCAAGATTATCATCTTGTGGATACCAGAGACCAATGTTAGCTGTTCCCTTAAGATATCTAAGTATCTTTTTGGCAGCTTCCATGTGTGATTCTTTAGGATTGGCTTGATATCTGGCGCAAACTCCAACTGCATATGTGATATCTGGACGGCTTGCTGTAAGGTATAATAGAGAGCCAATGATTCCTCTATATTGAGTAATGTTAGCTGGTTTTCCCTCTGGGTCTGGATCTATCTTCCCATTAGACTGCATAGGAATTTTAACTGCTCTGCTGTCTTTCATTCCAAACTTGACTAGCAGATCGTTGATGTACTTTGCTTGATTAACAAAAATACCATCTGGTAATTGTTTTACCTGCAGACCTAAAAAGAAATTCATCCCGCCCATCATGGACATTTGGTATTTGTTCTTCATTAGTTCTGCAAATTTGTCACACAGATAGGGAGACTGTGATCCAAAGATTATGTCATCGACATATATCTGGACCAACAGAATATGTTCTTTGACTTTGATGACGAACAATGTCTTGTCAACCGAACCTCTTCTGAAGCCTGATTCTAATAAGAATGTTGATAATGTTTCATACCACGCTCTGGGTGCCTGTTTTAACCCATAGACAGCTTTGGCTAGTCTATATACTCTCTGGTCAGGATTTTCTTCTTCAAACCCAGGTGGTTGCTCAACATATACTTCTTCTTCTAGTATGCCATTAAGGAATGCACTTTTAACATCCATTTGGTATACTTTGAATCTCTTGTATGCAGCATATGCTAGAAATAGCCTAATTGCTTCCAATCTGGCCACAGGTGCAAAGGTTTCATCGAAGTCGATACCTTCCTGTTGATTGTATCCCTTTGCAACTAGTCTAGCCTTGTTTCTGACTACTTCTCCATTCTCATCTCGTTTGTTTTTGAATACCCATTTTACACCTATCACCCCTTGATGTTTTGGTCTGTCTACCATATACCAGACTTGGTTTCTCTTGAACTCATTGAGTTCTTCTTGCATTGCTATGACCCAGTCTGCATCTCTAAGTGCTTCATAGGTGTCAGAGGGTTCAACACGTGATAGATAACAGCTGAGAAGTGCACTTTCTCCATGCATTCTTCTGGTTCTCACTCTATCTGTTGGGTTCCCAACAATCTGTTCAGAAGGATGATTTTCTTGAATCCATTTCCTTCTGCTAGATATCTCCTCTTCTGATATCTCTGGTTCTGGTTCACTTGCTGGGTCCTCAAATTCTGGATGAGAAGTTTGGAAAGGATTTTCAGTTTCTGGTTCTTCTTGATCATTATTCCAACCATTTGAATCTCTTGATTCTTCGGGTTGATCTGGTTCTGGCTCAATAATATTATTTTCTCCTTCTGGTTGATTGTCCTCTGGTGTGGCCTATGTTATCTGTTCTGTTCCCCTTTGCTGCAAGCTTACTGCTTCAGCATTGTTTGGAACTTCAACTTCATACTCTTCTGATGTATTCCAGATTAGAATGTCTTCTAACAGAATCTCTTTTGCTTTCTGGTTCTTGTTCTGGATTGTTTTCTGGTTTATGTTCTGGTCATGTGTTTGATCAATATCTAGTTCTCCGTCACTAATAACAGATTCATCAAAAACAATATGAGGTGTTACTTCCACAATGTGAGTCCTCTTGTTAAAAACTCTATAAGCTTTGCTAACATCAGAATATCCTAAGAATATTCCTGGATCAGCTTTGCTATCAAAGGTTTTCAACTGAGATTTCCCATTATTGTGTATGTAACACAGACAGCCAAAAGAGCGAAAGTAATGAATCTTGGGTTTTCTGTTGTTCCATATTTCGTAGGGTGTCTTCCCATGTCTGATGGTAACAACTGATCTGTTCTGGGTGTAGCACGCTGTATAGATGGCTTCTGCCCAAAATTTCTTTGGCAGTCTGGTTGCATTGAGCATAGTGCGAGCTTCTTCTTTTAATGATCTATTTCTTCTCTCAACTACTCCATTCTGTTGAGGTGTTCTTGCAGCAGATGTCTGGTGAGTAATTCCCATCTGGTTGCAGTATTCCTCAACTTTCTGGTTTAGGAATTCTGTTCCACGATCTGTTCTGATAGTGGTAACAGAAACTTCCTTTTTCTTGGTGATCTTGTTGAGAAAATTTGGCAGCTTCTCCAGAGTTTCTTTCTTCTTATATAAGAATATTACCCAAGTAAATCTTGAATAATCATCAATGATGACTAGAGTATATTTTCTACCATTTATGCTTAATGGTTTGACTGGACCAAATAAGTCTAAATGTAGTAACTCTAATATTCTGGTTGAGCTCTGGACAGATTTGCTTGAAAAAGATGATCTGGTCTGTTTTCCAGCTTGACACGCTTCACATATGTGACTTTTGTCATAGACTTGTTCTGGCAATCCTTCCACTAGTTTCTCTCGTGCAATCTTATTGATTGTTTTGAAGTTGAGATGGCTTAATCTTTTATGCCATAGCCAGCTGGTTTCTGACACTGTTTTAGTGACCAGACAGGTCTCTATCTGGTTGTTCCATTCCACAATATATAATCTGTCCTGCAGTACACCGGTAAGGAGTACCTCATCTCCTTCCTTGTTCTTCACCAGACAGTTGTTAGTGTCAAAAATAATTTGATTACCATTGGTGCAGAACTGACTTACAGAGAACAGATTGTGGCTGAGACCTTCAACATATGAAACATTTGAGATGGTGGTCTTGCCAACTTTTATGTTTCCATACCCTCTGGTATATCCTTTTGAATTGCATCCAAACGTGACTTGGGGTCCTGGTTTCTCAATGTAGTCTGTTAGCAGATTCTTGTCACAGGTCATGTGTTTCGAACATCCACTATCAATAATCCAGATTGATCCTTTCGCAATCTTGCTTCTTCTTGCATCTTTCTGGTCCTGCAATTAAATAAGCTTAGCTACCCTTTATTGTCTGGGTGCTTGGTTATTAGCAAAAATTCCCTTTTTAATCCAGAATAGCTTTAAATTGGGAACAGTAAAGTAGCTGGTGATGACATTCCCATTTTCATCAACATTGGATTTTGAATGAAGAACAGATGAATGATATTTCTCTGATCTTTTGCTTTCTGTTCTCTTCTGTGTTGTCCTGTTGACATTGTTTTTGAGCTGTTGCTTGGATTCTGTGTAGTAGGCAGGATGTCCTTTGTTTTGATGATATTGTCTGTTATCAGCTTGTTTAACCATCATTTTCTGGGGAAGATCTTTCTTAGTTTTCAAGTTTATTACTTGATCTGGTATTTGACTTCTTTCTGGTACAAATTTTATAGGACCTGCTGCTTTTTCTGAGTGACCTGGATATCCTAATCCAGCAGAGCCTTTCTGTTGTATGTTGATGAGCAACTTGGCACGTTCATCACTCCTGTAGATCATATCTCTGCCTTTCTTTATCTTTTCTTCAGCAATGTTGTTCCTATTGATTAGATCTTTGACCTTTGAGTTCAAAGTATGAATCTCACTGTCTTTACTCTTGATTTGTTCTTCCAGATCGGTTATCTGGACCGAGAACTTGGTATTGGCTCCACTCAGGAATTTTACAGTATCATTCAACTTCTCATTCTCTTTAACAGCTTCAGAGAATAGCTTCTTGATGCTTGTATAGCTTTCAAACATCTCGTTGATTTCTTTCCATGTAACCTCTGGTTCATCTTCATTACCTGAATCATAATCAGATTTATCTGAAGATTGAGAAACATGAAAATTTACCTCATTCTGGTCGAGTCCATTGTCTAGACCCATGTAGCATTCATCCCATTCATTGTCTGTTTCTCCAGCATAGAAAGCTTCATCATTTTCTGATGAACTGTCTGTTAGATGACTTGAGCTGCTGGAGTCCTCTTCTGCTATCATAGCTTTGCGTTGAGCTCTGAGTTTTCTGTCTCTCTTAGCTCTTAGTTCTTCTCTCTGGCTTTTGGATAGGTCAGGACAGTCTGTTTTGAAGTGACCTGTTCTTCCACAACCATAGCAAGTATAGTCAGTAGGATTGGTGATTTTATCATTACCTTTACTTTCTGTTTTGTCAATAGATCGTTCTGTTTCTTTATTTTTTTGGTATCTATTCTTGTTGTCTTTGTAGAATCTACGATACTTTCTTGATCTGACTTCCATCTTGTCCATTCTCTTTGCAATCAATGAGAATTCTTTGAGTAATTTCTCATATCCTCCTTCTGCTGATGTAGCAGATGATGTTGAATCATCTGTTTTGCACTTCGCTTTGAAGGCAGTCTCTTTCTCCTTCTTTGTGCTATTTTCATTCTTTTTGCTGGAGGAGTGATCTGGTCCATGTATCCTTCTGATATCACATTCATGAACAGCTAGATGATCAAAGAGTGCTTCTACAGACAGATCATTGAAATCAGCACGTAGAGGTTGCATAGCTGAATAGATTTCCCAGCTTGGTGGTAAGGCTCTAAGAATCTTGAGATTCTTCTCTCTCTGTGTGTACTTATCCTTTTTGAAGGCAGACACTTCAAGTAATATTTCAGTGAACCTATTCTTCATTTGCTCAATGGTTTCTCCAGGCTTCATTTTAAATTCATCGAACTTATTACATGCTAAGGACAGCTTGTTCTCAATCATAGCTTCAGATCCTAGACTGAGATCTCTTAGTGCTTCCCACATTTCTTTGGCTGTATCAAGATCTTGAATCTTGGCTAGATGAACTCCTTTCACTGTACTGGAGATAACTCCTTTAGCAAAATCATCTAGATTTGCTTCTCTTCTTTCTTCTGAAGTATACTTTCTTGGGTCTTTGAGTACAGCTTCTTTGACTACTCCTGTTTCTGTAATACGAGAAGTTTCTTCTGTAATAGCCAAAGGTCCTTCTTCTATCACCTTCCACATCAGGCAGTGATGAGCTTTGAGACACATCTTGATTCTGAAACTCCATTCTCTGTAACCTTGAATGGAAAATTCTTCGCATGCCCTGATAACAGATGACTCCATAACAGATAGTATGCAGATGATGAAAAGATTTTCTAGATCTATTCAAGTTGACCACGCAGTTATATAACCTTGTGAAAACAAAACAATGGTCGTATGAACCACTGCTCTGATACCACTTGTTGGTCCCGAAAGAGCAAGGTTTGGTGTATGGGGGGGGAATACACCAAATGCAAACTTTTTCAGTTTACTTGACTATTTCAATCAGAGAGATGTGAGCTTTCTTAAATGCAGATTGCTCAAGTTGATAGAACAAAGTGATAATCTAATCATTTAGATTCTATCCAAATAAGATCTCTCAAGTGAGATATACAAAGCTGAAAGTAAGCGTGAACTTAATTTCCAACAATGTACTGTGTGCGGAATAATGGTGGACTTAGTCGGTGCTCTTGTTAAGAAAACCTTTTGAAAACTTAATCGAGTATTTAGAGGTTGATTAAGAATGCAGATTTGAATGAGTATGATAGATGCAGAATAAAAACAACTGAATATAAATGCAGAATTTAAATGGCACAGTTATTTTTACGTGGTTCGGGAAACCCCCTACGTCCACGGTCTAATCCAAACTGGATTAGATATCCACTACTAGGATACTCTTCTTATTTAACCTCGCTGAGAACGAGCTACAAGATCTAATTACAAACTTTATTGAACCTTATGCACGAATAAGGGTCGTGTCCCTTTACAACTTACAGAAAACTACTGTAAACAGGCTATCTTCACGTTAATCCACTAGAGAACTACTAGCTAGTAAAGATCTCCTTCTCTCGATAAGACAGACTTGAATCGAGGTGGTTTGGTGTGATACGAACTGGTTGAAGCTTAAGTCTGGTTTGGAGATAGAATGCTTGAGAATATTTCTGCAGTATAGCGCTTGCGTATATTCTTGTTTTTTTTTAGTTTCAGACTTTAAATCTTCAACCATATATAGGCTTTGAATTTTAAATTCTAGCCGTTTGTTGATTGTCGTGATTTGATTTGAGGATTGCCAATCAGTCATAACTCTTCTTTCCTTGTAGAGTCATTGATTGAATCTTCTATGATTGGTAAGCAGATCATCTGTGATTTCTTTCCTTCTTCATGTCAATCAGTGATTCAGTTTCTGTTTCTTCAATGGACAGTCTTTAATGCTTCTTTGACAGATTTGATTCTGCTCTTTCTGGTTTGCTTCTAACCTTCTGGTTGTTACCTCTCTGGTCTAGTACCTATCTGCTTGGATATTGTTTTAGACACTTTCTGGTTGAGGTACATTCTGGTTTAAGAGCTTTCTGGTAGAAGTGCTTTCTGGTAGAAGTACTTTCTGGTAGGAGCTTTTCTGGTTTCAACTTTCTGTTAAAGTTGACTAGCTTCTCTTTCTATTTGAGACTTTCTGGTTGGCATTCTGTCTTGAGACTTGCTGGTTTATGACTTCCTGGTTTAGCAATCTGTCTTGAGACTTGCTGGTTTAGCGTTATGTCTCTGACTTAGCCTTCTGCTCCAGCCTTCTGCTCCAGCCTTCTGCTTGAGACTGGCTGGTTTTAGTATCTGTCTGAGACATTTTCTATCGTTCTGTTTGAAGCTTCGACTATCTGTTATGCTGAAACCGAAGAGAAAAGGTACAGAACATGTATAATACCAAGTGTGTTTTGAAAAAGCATTATCAAAACTTAGAATATTTTATGGGGTTCCCAACAACTGGGCAGCATTAACGATCGATTAAAGGCTTTGCCAGTCCATTGAAAATGGTGAGCCAGTATGATATCAAGAGTATGTTGAATTTGTTGGTCCGTAATTTCTTCAATCATATCTCCTTCATCCTTCAAGTGATAAGTTTGAAGAATCATCTCAATCACAGTCGTTCGTATGTTGTCTTCCTTCGTCTTTCCAACCGGGATTTTGACTGTATATTCATCACCATCATCAACCACCCACGAACAATAGAATAATGCAATTTGTCTGGGGAGGAAATAATCTGGTTCTGTGGTGATTATCTTATGAAACCCTACACGGAGGCATTAACGTTAAACATTATGACAATAGATTTTGATAATCAGTAACGAGTAGAGAGACTTTATGAGAGGGAAAATACAGGACATCTAATTTCACACAGAACATTAAAATCATAAAGAATCAGAATACGTGTGAAAGAGCATAGTAAGTAAGAACCGATAAAATACAAAGCATAATTTTCTAGGTTTGTAACCTTTGCAAGCCATGATTTTGCTAAACAGGACATCTAAGGCTCTAAACCCATGATGTTCTAGTACAGCACGAGGCTCCGGTGTTAATTTAGCCTCTATAGTGTGAAGCATCTCTGATATTGTAATCGGTTTTGTTTGAGATGATGAAGAGCTTGCTTCAGACGCAGACATTTTGAAATAGAGTTGAGGTGTTTTGAAAAAGTGTTTTAGTTGCAGAAAAGCTTGGATTGAAAGCTTGAGTATAACAATGGCGGTTTGGGTATTTGAGAGAGAAAGTTTAAGTGTGAAGAGGAACAGTCAAACGTTTCCCTATATATAAACACACAGCAAACGGTCCAGATTGAAACATATAAAAGGTACTCTCAAATAACGGTGGAGATTACTCCCTTGTTTAATTATTTGCCGCCCAAAAATGAGGGTACTTTATACGCCATTGAATTCTTGTATGTGTATGTCACATCACTGTCTCGATACACGAATCGAGGACTGTAACATTAAATGTCTGGGGCTTCAATCGTCACTTTTTCTGACGTTCAGGCGCTTGAGATATCTAGAAAATCAATTATATTTATTAGCAATCATTAGAATTAAATAATTCAATAGTCGAAGAAATAAATGAGTTGGATTCCCCCTTGACTGTTGATTCCCCCTTGATTAATGCATTTAGCAGATCGTTGTTGGTTGATAACGATCTGCTCTTTCTTGATGTCATCAGCTAGCTTCTGATTTTCATATTTGTAGCTTGCTGTAATGGGGAGCAGATCGTTGTCCGCTGCTTAACACTCTGTTAGCAGCAGATCGTTTTAATCCTATGAACGATCTGCTATCCTCTTTCATATTGCAGTCCGCTGCTTGTTGTGTTCGTTAGCAGCAGATCGTTTTTGGTGATAGATAGCAGGTCGTTTTCTTCTTTGAACGATCTGCTGTGAATGATCAAATTAAGCAGTTAGCTGTTGAAACACAAAATTAAGCAGTTTGATTTGAAGTTTACTGTTTTAGCAGCGAGTTATAACTTAGTAAATGAGGAGCTAGATTTAGAGGTGTGATAACAGATTGCTTTTTACCACCAGCTAGCTGTTATCAACACTTGTACCAATTTCAAGGTTTATTAAACCCAATTTTCCACATAGCATCTTGAATCTGTCTTCAGGTAGTGCTTTCGTGAGAACATCAGCTCGCTGCACATCCGTGTGAATTTTCTCTATCTTGATGTTCTTCTTTTCAACATGGTCACGTATAAAGTGATGACGAACATCAACATGTTTGCAGCGAGTATGAAGGACAGGATTTTGTGTGATAGCAATTGCGCTCGAGCTATCACAAAATATTGGCACGCTATCCATGTATACTTCATAATCTTTAAGTTGTTTGATCCATAGAATTTGTGCTGTGCAACTCCCTGCAGCCATGTACTCTGCTTCTGTTGTTGAGGTTGCAACCGAAGTTTTCTTTTTAGAGAACCACGAGATGAGCTTGTTTCCAAGAAACTGACAAGTCCCAGATGTGGATTTTCTATCAAGCTTGCAACCTGCATAATCAGAGTCAGAGTAACCAGTTAATTCAAAATTATCATCACAGGGATACCATAAACCTATCTCAATGGTCCCTTTGAGATAACGTAAAATCCGCTTGGCTGCTTCTAAATGGGATTCCCTTGGACTCGCTTGATACCTAGCACAAACACCAACTGCAAAAGTAATATCAGGTCGACTAGCAGTTAGGTATAAAAGTGAACCAATAATACCACGATACAATTTTACATCTATTGTCTTCCCGAGTATATCAGGACCAATCTGCCCATTGGTTTGCATTGGTATTTTTCCTGGTTTGCAATCTTTAACTCCAAACTTTGTTATGAGATCGTTGATGTATTTGGATTGATTAATTAGGATCCCATCAACAGATTGCTTGACTTGTAAGCCTAGGAAGAAATTCATTTCTCCCATCATTGACATCTTGTACTTGTCCTGCATTAGCTTACTAAACTTGTTACAAAGGAATTCAGATTTGGATCCAAAAATGATGTCATCAACATAAATTTGAACTAAAAGGATATAGTCTTGAACTTTGATAGTGAATAACGTCTTATCAACTGATCCTCGCTTGAATCCCGATTGAAGTAAGAATGTAGACAGTGTCTCATACCAAGCTCGAGGAGCTTGTTTTAGTCCATACACTGCTTTGGCCAATCTGTACACCTTGTTCTCATCTTCAACTTCAAAACCAGGTGGTTGTTCTAAATAAACTTCTTCTTCTAGAATTCCATTCAAAAATGCGCTCTTTACATCCATTTGGAAAACTTTGAAGCGTTGGAAAGCAGCATAGGCAAGAAACAATCTGATGGCTTCTAGTCTTGCAACAGGTGCAAATGTTTCGTCAAAATCTATCCCTTCTTGTTGACAATAACCTTTTGCAACTAGTCTTGCCTTGTTTCTTACTACTTCACCTGTTTCATCTCTTTTATTCTTGAAAATCCATTTGACTCCAATCACACCTTGATGATGAGGTCGATCCACTAAGTACCACACATCATTCCTCTTGAACTCATTCAATTCTTCTTGCATGGCATTGATCCAATCTGCACTTTGCAAGGCTTCTATGATGTCTTTAGGTTTGGTGTGAGCAAGATAGCAGCTTAGTAATGCGCTTTCTCCATGCATGCGTCTAGTTCTAACTCTATCTGTAGGGTTCCCAACAATGAGATCGGATGGATGACTATCTATCCATTTTCTTCTTCTCTTCATTTCTTCCTCAGAAATTTCGATCTCTATTTCTTCGGGTGGATTCTCAAATTCAGGGTGATCTATGGTAGGTGCATCGGAGAGATCGTTAGTATTTAAATCAATGCATGATACTTCATTTACCAATTGTTGAACAGATTGTTGTTGAGTTGAGGGAAGGGAAGGGGCATTTTGTTCATCAACAGTTGGTTGAGGATGTTCATGAGAGGTTCCCACTTCATTTGTTCCCCCTAGGTGAGTGAGTTGTCCATCTGTTCGCCCTTGCTGTGAGTTTTCTCCAGCAGGTTGATTATGGATTTCTTCATCTTCATCTCTTCGTGGACTCCATAGTAGTATATCATCGATTGGACAATCTGTGGAATTTCTCAAGGTTGAGAGAGAGTTATCATTCTTTGAAGAAATGCTATCTGTTCCTGAGACTTCAAAATTAGTTTCATCAAACACAACATGTGGTGTTACTTCCACAACAAGAGTTCTTTTATTAAAAACCCTAAAAGCTTTACTGATTTCAGAATATCCTAAGAATATTCCTTGATCACTTTTGCTGTCAAAGGTTTTTAATTGAGATTTCCCATTGTTGTGAATGTAACATTTACAACCAAAAGATTTAAAATAAGAGATTCGAGGCTTCCTGTTGTTCCATAGTTCGTATGGAGTTTTCCCATGACGTTTTGTCACAACAGATCGATTTTGAGTATAGCAGGCGGTGTTGACTGCTTCTGCCCAGAACTTCTTTGGGAGATTGATTTCATTTAACATTGTTCGAGCGGCCTCCTTGAGCGATCTGTTGCGCCTCTCCACAATGCCATTTTGTTGTGGTGTACGAGCTGCTAAAGTTTGATGATGAATTCCCATTTTTGAACAGTACTCTTCGATCATATGATTAATAAATTCGGTTCCACGATCAGATCGAATGGTGATGATGGATGACTCTTTTTGATTTGATAGTTTGTTGAGCAGATCGGGTAGTTTCTCTAGTGTTTCCCTTTTCTTGAACATAAAAATAACCCAAGTGAATCTAGAGAAATCATCAATAACAACAAGAGTATACTTTCTACCGTTAATACTTAATGGAGATACAGGTCCAAAAAGGTCTAGGTGTAGGAGCTCTAGAATTCTTGAAGTGGAGTGGGCTGACTTTGTGGAGAATGAAGCTCTTGTTTGTTTTCCAGCTTGGCAAGCATCACATTTATGGTCTTTGTCGAATACTTGATTGGGTAGACCTTCAACCAAATTGTTCTTCACCAGCTTGTTGATTGTCTTGAAGTTCAAATGACTCAATCGTTTGTGCCACATCCAGCTGGTTTCTGAATTTGATTTTGTCACTAGGCAGGTTTCATTTTAATTGTTCCATTGTACAATGTATAGCCTGTCCTGTAGAATCCCAGTAAGAAGAATTTCTTCTCCTTCTATGTTTTTGACAAGACATTTGTTAGCAGTAAATTCTACTCTCTTGTTATTAGCACAAAATTGGCTAATTGAGAATAGATTATGATTTAATCCTTCAACATACGATACGTTTAAAATAGTAGTGTTACCAACTTGAAGGTCACCATAACCCTTTGTGTATCCTTTTGAGTTTCCTCCAAAAGTTACATTTGGTCCAGTGCACTCCTTGTAGTTGATTAACAATTCCTTGTTGCATGTCATATGTTTGGAGCATCCGCTGTCAAGTATCCATACCGCGCCCCGAGCTGTGTGCATTCTTCTCAACGATCTCCTATCCTGCAATGAAAATTTATTTAGCTACCCCACTGAATGAGGGTGCTTTGTTAGTAGACACCGTTCCCTTTGGAACCCAAATTTGTCTAATTATGGTAACATTCTGTCAGGGTCTGATTTGTTTCCCACTAAAGTCGATATACACAACTTTCTTCTTGGCAGGTAGTTGATTTGACACAATTTGTTTTCTAGGAGCAGGTTGTTTGAAAGGGGAAGATCGTTGCTTCTGGTAGAATGACTGGGGAGCTCGCTGGTCATTAACTTGGGGAGTTTGGTTTTTCCTTTGAGCAGGCTGTTTCTTTGATTTAAAACCAATTCCTTGCGTGGTGAATCTTTGTTGTTGCTGACCTTGTTTCTTGATCAAGATGGCTTGTGGCTGTCTTGAGTTGTTGTTGAGATTAACAATCTTATCTTTCCCCTTTTCTTTGATAAAGTTTCCTTTTGGAAGACCTTTGTCGACTCCATTGAATCCAAGACCAGTACGATCTGCAGCTCGTCTTTGCATGTCGATGATGAGTTGAGTTCGATCCTCCTTTTTGTGTATAGAGTGGTTGACCATCGCACTCAAGTCATCAACTCTTCTTTGAGCAGAAGTTTCTCGATCAATAAGATCAGAAATTTTGGCGTTCAAGATGTGATTTTCTTCGCTCTTGCTTTTGAGTTGTTGAAGTAGAGCATTTTCTCTTTTATTAAATGAGTTGCTAATTTCCTTCATTTCTTGAATTGTGTTTGCCATTCTTCCATTCTCTTTTATTGCATGTTTGAACATTTTGTTCAATCTTGCATGATCCTCCATTAGTTTTGTGAAGTCTTCAATAGACAGATCGTCTTCACATTCTTCATCGATCTCCTCTTCGTCACCAGAGTCATATAGGGGTGAGTTAGATATAGGAGAAAAACAATTATTTACTACCTCATTGTTGTCGAGTCCATTGTCATGACCCATGAGACACTCATCCCATTCTTCATCCTCTTCGGCGATGAATGCTTCATCGTTTTCGGATGAGCTGTCGGTTAAGGTTCTTGAAGCAGATTGTTCTTCAGCAAGCATGGCCTTGCGTTGTTCTCTTAGCTTCTTGTCTCACTTGCTTCTAAGCTCTTCTCTTTCTGCCTTGGAGATATCGGGGCAGTCCGTTTTGAAGTGACCTTTCCTACCACATTTAAAGCAGGAAAATTCAGATAGGTCAGCCTTATCATGTGAGGTGGATTTTACCTCATTCCTTTTCTCAGGTCGATCTCCAGATCGATCTCTTCCTTTGAAATTTCTGTTGTCTTTGTAAAGTCGTTTATATCTGTTAGCCCTAAGCTCCATCTTTTGGAATCTTTGAGCCATGAGTGAGTACTCCTCGAAGTAGTTTTTGGTGGGATAGTTTTCATCATCTGAGCTAGATGCTTCTTTTACTATCACGAGTGGGGGGGACTTCTTTTCAATCTCCTTTTCCTTTAACTTGGCTTTGAAGGCAGTATCTTTTTCCTTCATTCCTGCAGCATAGGGTTTACTCGAGGAAGAATTAGTATGGCCATGAATACGATTGATTTCGTACTCATTGCCCGTTAGTAAATCAAATAGAGAATCAGTGGTAAGAGAGTTAAACTCTGGCATCATCGGATGCATGACTGAGTAGATTTCCCAAGTAGCGGGTAGAGCACGAATGACTTTCAAGTTTTTCTCTCGTTGAGAATACTTGTTTTTGTCGATGATGGCTATTTCAATCAATACTTCTGTGAACTGGTTCTTCATTTGAGCTATGGTTTCTCCTGACTTCATTTTGAATTCTTCAAATTTGTTACAAGCAATAGACAGCTTGTTTTCTTGTATGATGTCTGATCCACGGCTAATTTCTTTGAGTACATCCCACATCTCCTTTGCAGTTTGAAGATGTCTGATTTTGGCCAAGTACACGCCTCTTACTGTACTCGAAATTAGACCTTTGGCGAAGTCATCGAGTCCAGCTTCTTTTCTTTCTTCAACGGTATATTCGTCAATGGTCTTTTCCTTTTCAACTATGACCAGTGAAGGAGTTGGACCAGTTCCATCCTTTATCTCAGCACTTCCCTTGTTCATGATTTTGATAGGTCCATCAGTAATGACCTTCCACATTTTGATATGTTGTGCTCGTAAACACATCTCAATTCTGAAACTCCAGTCTTCATATCCGGCAATGGAGAAATCCTCACAAGCACGTATCATCTGTCCTTCCATAACTTCAAGGTAGATGATTAAATAAATGCAAGTGCAAAATGCTGTGAAAACGTTTTCAGGATCTATTCAAGAAGACCACACAGAGATAATCTCTTGTGAATTAAAAACAATGGTCAAAATGAACCACTGCTCTGATACCACTTGTTGGTCCCGAAAGAGCTA
>JAPKLX010002351.1:0-13752 GCA_026898415.1 Leonotis leonurus
CTGTTCCATAACAGAAATCATCTTATCCATAGTGATCTGGTTTTACATGAGGAACAGATTAGTGCTAAGCTAAGTGTGTTTCGAGATACCATCATCAACACTAAAATCTTTAGGGTTCCCAACATGTGATCTCCTCTTTCATTGTTGCCATTTCTTTATCTGTCTCAACCTTTTGAGTAAGCAGTGATGTGATGTTGAGGTTTGAATCATCAATCTACTTTTGGAAAGATTTGGTAATGTTGGCAAGTTCTGCTGTATGGCGCTCGACATCTTCCTGGACTATCCCAAAATCATTGAAATAAGTGTCGATCATAGTCTTTGTGGGATAGCGCAGTTCGCTTAACTTTCTCTCAACAAAGTTCTTCCCATTGACCTCAAACTCCCTGAACATAGTCTTAGTGTGGGAGATGGTTTCCTTTACAACATCAGCTGCTATGCCATCAGTTTGTGTCTTAACTATGGTGTGCACCATATCCTTCTCCTTTTCAGCGAATGCAGTGATAATCTTGTACATCTCTTTCACTTTGAACTCAGTTGAGAACAGACTCTGATCGATCTGTGCCTTCCTTTCATCAGCAGCAGCTCGATCATCGTCCAGTTTCTTGCTGATCTCTTTAATTTTCAGCCTGCAGATTGTCCTCAATTCAGAGTCAACTCGATCGACATGAGTCTTCAAGTATTCGTTGAACTCTGTGAGTATGCGGGTAGCTTCGTCTTGTACTTGGGAGAGCGTGCCATACATATATTGGTCGAACTTCTTGGAGATAAGGTCTCTGATCTGCATATGAGACAGGGATTGATGTTGGTCCATCAATATGTCTTCCAAAGTGTATGTCTCCACATATACACCATGGGCAGCTGCAGCAGCAGGAGTGTAGATGTCGTTTGTAAGCTCTCCTCCTATATTCTGTCCAATTGGTTCTTCCTCTGCGTGAGATTTACTTGTCACTACATTGGGGATTTCAGAAGGCACGGCTTGTTCCCCCTCAGTCGGTGCAGTGGCCTGCTTCTCGCCTTCAGCCATTTGCTGATCTATCTTTGTTGCTGGAATGGCTGCACCCTGGTGGTGAGCATCAGTGTGAGCAGCTTCAATCTCTTCCTCAACAATTTCTTCCTCGATGCTGTTATAAAAATCCAGCATGTTTGCCTTTTCATAAGCAGATCGTAGATCAACCTTCAGTTCATCTGCCTAAAATTTTGACATTGCAAGGATGTCGGTTTGGTATGATTCTCTTAGCTCAGCAATTGATGCAGCTGTAAAGATTTTAAGCAAAGTTGCTTCTTCAATTTTAAGTGCATGGATTGATCTGATACGAAGCAAAGCGTCTAGTACGTAAAATTCCTTGTCTTTCACGAGTAAAAGGAATTTTAGGCGCTTGGCAACATCATATGACTCTGGGGTGAGCTGGATCCCCGGGAAAGTTCTGAGCAAAGAGTGATCTGCCTCTGTCTCAAGCATTCTTACCACAGATTCTGCTTTCTTCAACTCATCCTCTTCATCTGTTGATGCTTCTTCTATTTCGGCCTCCTCATCAATCTGCTCTAAATGATCAGCAGATGATGGGCTTGTAGAGTGTGCGGGGGAGAAGTCTGTGGACTGATCTGGGTGTACAGATGAAAGAGGTGCCACATCTTCTGGTTGACCACCCAGCATAACTTCTTCCTCCTCAACCTCCTGTGGAGGAATGACTGCTTCTGCAGCAGTAGGTGCTTCAGTCTGAATTTCAGTGGACAATTTGTGAAGTCGTCTGCGTTTTGGTTTGGACGGCTGAGCTGCGGTAGATGTATCTGTGTCGATTGAGCTGGATCTTCTTGTAGTTCTCTTGGTGGGGGTTCTCTCTATTGGCTGTTCCTTTGTTATCTTGGATTTTGTGGGTCGATCTGCTTGACCAGATGGTGGAATCCAAATAGGATTCGAGTTTCCCATCTCCATCAGTGCACTGAATACCACTGAGTCCTTCACCCGGGCAATCAGATTGGCTGAAATGCCCATCGACATTTCTATCTGATGCTGGTCCTTAGGAAAGTGCTGTTTGGTGTTGAACTCAACAACTGTATCCCACTGATGTTGAGGGAAGAAAGACTCTAGCATAAAGCTGATTTTTGTGGAATGTCTTAGAGTGCTTCTTTTTACTTCAATTCCAGGTGAGCTGCCTTTCACAAACAAGATCATCTTGGCCTCCTTTGCGAAGAGATCGTATAAGATCCTGCTCCAGTTAACTGGCAAGTTAAGGACTATTGCTGCTAAGATCCGGAACTTCTCAGGGGTGACCTGGTCGTAGGACCCGTTGTGATTTAGGAAAATTCGCTGTACAAATTCAAATAGGATTCTGAATTCTGGCGCGAGAAGTGCACGGACAAACATCCTGTTTGTGTATTGGATGGGAATAATCATCACCATCTCTACAGCTTCTTGCAGCTGTTCTGCAGTAATTTCTCCAAGTTCTAGGCCTTCATCCTTCACTTTGTAAGCGGCGTTGATGATGTTGATTACGTTGTAGGAGGTGTTGCTAATCGTTTTCCCTTTGCTCACCCTGATGGTGGCCTCATCTCCACCTCTCTCTCCTTGCCATGAGAGGTAGACCGCAGCAACTTCCTTGGGAAGGAAGTGTACTGGATGTGAAGTGATAATGTTGTAGAAGCCTACAGGAAACACAGTAGAGCATATGTGAGTACTATCCTTCCATCAGTGAAGTATTAGTGCCCCAAAGCAGTTTTATGCAGTCTAGTAATCGATATTACAGAGATCACGAGTAAAAGTATGTAAACAGAGTAAACGCAATTTGTCAAATGCATGTATAAGAGATACAATTAAACAAACTTTAAACAAGAAACCTTTGCACTGGCGGACAAGATCAAATGCCTTTTGCAGTTTGTGAAACCCGAAGGTGTCAAGAACTGCGAAAAGGTCTTGGTGAATGTAAGGTTTCAGAAAACTTGCTTGCTCGAGAAAGACAGATGATTTGGGAGTCATTTTTGCTAGAAAATAGAAGGATTTACGAAGAGAGATAGAATTTTGGGAGGCAGAAAATTTGCTAAGAGTTTCGAAAAATATGTAAGTGTGAGTGATACATGAAACGCCTTATCAAACTATATACATGAAAGAGAAAATAAGTAGAGTAATAAAATATTCAGAAATCCCTCCCTTTTTCAGCTTTCCCGCCTTTCCATGTTCTAGGTTTACAACCTATAGTCGCCTCTCTTTATCGTGTGACGCACGCGCTATGATCGAATGGTTGTGATGTGGCGTGTTGTCTTTGTTGCAGTCAGTTTCTTCCTTTTTCTTGATTTGGTAGATATTTCCTCGATCACGTTTCCCAATTACTGTACGTAATCATAAAAAATAAAAGATTTTGATATCTAATGTCAGAATATAGATAATTAGTCGCCATATATAGTTGACCTTTCCCCCTTAACCAAGTAATGGAATAATTAATAAAAAATATTAATTCAATATCCACGTGGCATTAAGTAATCTGGTCAAGGTCAATCTCTTTTATGGTGAGAACTATCGATCTGGTTGATTTCTTTAATAATTCCCAGTTGGAATTTGCTCAATCTGTATTGACATATACTTAGTGATCTGGTATAAAGTCCATGTTGGAATTTTCACATAAGCTGGATTTTATCAATCTGGACCATGATGATCTGGTTTTGATTCCATGTTGGAATTTTGATTTAGATCAATCTGGTCCTATCTTCAAGATTTAAAAGTCCTAGTTTTCCACAAAGCATCTTAAATCTTTCTTCTGGTAATGACTTAGTGAGAATGTCTGCTCTCTGAACTTCAGTGTGTATTTTCTCAATCTGTACATGTTTTCTTTCAACATGGTCTCTTATGAAGTGATGTCTCACATCAACATGTTTGCATCTGGTGTGCAACACTGGGTTCTGTGTGATTGCTATAGCACTTGAGCTGTCACAGAAAATAGGTATTTCCTTGACATCAATCTCATAGTCTTTAAGTTGTTGTCTGAGCCACAGTATTTGTGCACAACAACTTCCAGCTGCCATATATTCTGCTTCTGTAGTTGAAGTGGCAACCGAAGTCTGTTTCTTTGAGAACCAATAAATTAGTTTATTTCCTAGAAACTGACATGTACCAGATGTTGATTTTCTGTCCAGTTTGCATCCAGCGTAGTCTGAGTCAGTATAATCCTATATGGGTTGTTCCCTTAAGATATCTTAGTATCTTTTTAGCTGCTTCCATGTGAGACTCTTTGGGGTTTGCTTGATATCTAGCACATACTCCTACTGCAAAAGTGATGTCAGGTCGACTGGCAGTTAGGTAGAGTAGTGATACTATGATCCCTCTGTATTGTGTAATGTTAGCTGGTTTTCCCTCAGGATCTGGATCAATTTTCCCATTGGTCTGCATTGGGATTTTCACTGGATTACTGTCTTTTAATCCAAACTTGGTCAGCAGATCGTTGATGTATTTTGTCTAATTAATAAAAATACCATCTGGTAGCTGCTTGACCTGCAAACCTAAAAAGAAACTCATTTCTCCCATCATGGACATTTGATACTTATTTTTCATAAGTTCAGCAAATTTGTCACACAGATAGGTAGATTGAGATCCAAAAATGATATCATCTACATAGATCTGGACTAAGAGAATGTTTTCTTTGACTTTGATGATAAACAAAGTCTTGTCAACAGATCCTCTTCTAAATCCAGATTCTAGTAGGAAGGTTGATAAGGTCTCGTACCAAGCTCTAGGGGCTTGTTTTAGACCATAGACTGCCTTAGCCAGTCTGTATACTTTATGATCTGGATTTGCCTCTTCAAATCCAGGTGGCTGTTCCACATATACTTCTTCTTCAAGAATACCATTGAGGAAGGCACTTTTGACATCCATCTGGTATACCTTAAACCGTTTGTGAGCAGCATATGCTAGAAATAGTCTTATAGCTTCTAATCTGGCTACTGGTGCGAATGTTTCATCAAAATCAATGCCTTCTTGTTGATTATAGCCTTTAGCTACCAATCTGGCTTTTTTTCTGACTACTTCACCATTCTCATCTCGTTTGTTTTTGAACACCCATTTTACACCTATTACTCCTTGGTGTTTGGGTCTGTTCACGAGATACCAGACTTCATTTCTTTTGAACTCATTGAGTTCTTCTTGCATTGCTGTTATTCAATCTGCATCTTGGAGTGCTTCATAAGCATCAGATGGTTCCATGCGAGAGAGGTAACAACTCAACAATGCACTTTCTCCATGCATTCTTCTGGTCTTCACACGATCTGATGGGTTCCCAACGATCTGTTCTGGTGGATGGTCTTGTATCCATCTCCTTCTCCTGGTCATTTCTTCATCAGATAACTCTGGATCAGGTTGATCTGTTGGTTCCTCAAATTCAGGGTGTGTTGTTGATATAGCTTGAAATGGATTCTCATCTGGACTTTCTTCTGGATGTTGATCATCATTTGTAATAATTGTTTCATTGTTTTCTGTTGATGATCTGTTCTCATCCAGATTGTGCAGTGATATTCCCCCTTGCTGTATGATCTCTTCAGCAACAGGTGAAGTGATAACTTCTTCATCCTCACTCTTTGAATTCCAGATAAGAATATCTTCCAGTAATAGTTCATTCATCCTTCTGGTAGTCACCTGATTTTCTGTCTGCTTTTCATCTAGTGATCTGTACTCAACAGTAGACTCATCAAAAACAACATGAGGTGTTACTTCCACAATATGAGAATTCTTATTGTAAACTCGATAAGCTTTACTGACATCAGAATATCCTAAGAATATTCCAGGGTCAGTTTTGCTATCTAAAGTTTTCAACTGTGATTTCCCATTATTGTGTACGTAACATAAACAGCCAAAAGTTCTAAAATAAGAAATCTTAGGTTTTCTGCTGTTCCAAATCTCATATGGTGTTTTTCCATGTCTCATTGTGATGGATGATCTGTTTTGAGTATAACAGGCAGTGTATATAGCTTCTGCCCAGAATTTCTTCGGTAGATTGGTTGAATTAAGCATTGTGCGTGCTGCTTCTTTGAGTGATCTGTTTCTCCTTTCAACAACTCCATTCTGTTGGTGAGTTCGAGCAGCAGATGTTTGATGAGTGATTCCCATCTTGTTGCAATATGCTTCAATCTTCTGGTTGAGAAATTCTGTTCCTCGATCTGTTCTGATAGAGGTTATACTCATCTCTTTCTGTTTAGTGATCTTGTGTAGAAAGTCAAGGAGCTTGTCTAGGGTTTCTTTCTTCTTCAGCAGAAAGATGACCCAAGTGAATCTTGAGTAATCATTTATGATTACCAATGTGTACTTTCTCCCATTGATACTTAGTGGTTTGACTGGTCCAAACAGATCAAGGTGTAACAGCTCTAGTATCCTTGTTGTTGAGTGAGCTGTTTCGCTTGTAAAGGATGATCTGGTTTGCTTTCCAGCTTGACAAGCATCACATATGTGATCTTTATCATACACTTGATCTGGTAGTCCTTCCACTAATCTTTCCTTGGCAATTCTGTTGATTGATTTGAAATTAAGATGACTTAATCTCTTATGCCATAACCAGCTTGTTTCTGATACAGTCTTAGTGACTAAGCAGGTAATGATCACATATGCCATAACCAGCTTGATCTGGTAGTCCTTCCACTAATCTTTCCTTGGTAATTAAACTTAGCTACCCTTTCAACGTTTGGGTGCTTGATTATTAGCAAACATTCCTTTTTGAATCCAGAACATTCTAGGGTTAGGGACAGAAATATAGCTGGTAATGATGTTCCCCTCATTATCAACTTTAGATACAGAGTGAATTTCAGATGGATGATATCTCTCTATTCCATCTTTCTTCAATCCTTTCTTAGTAGGTACTGTCCTGTTGACATTTGCTTTTTGAAGGTGATCTGTTTCTGTGTAGTGAGCTGGTTGTCCCTTTGTTTGATGATACCTGTTCATCAGAGTGAATCACACCTGTGAAGCATGTCAAGCTGGAAAGCAAACCAGATCATCATTTTCTAGCAAATCTGTTCAGTCGTCTACCAGAATCTTAGAGTTACTACATTTAGACTTATTTGGTCCTGTTAAGCCATTAAGTATAAATGGTAGAAAATACACTCTGGTTATCATTGATGACTATTCAAGATTCACATGGGTAATCTTCTTATATAAGAAGAAAGAGACAATGGAAAAGCTGCCTAACTTTCTCAACAAAATCACCAAGAAAAAGGAAGTTTCTGTTACTACCATCAGAACAGATCGTGGTACAGAATTCCTAAACCAGAAGATTGAGGATTACTGCAACCAGATGGGAATTACACATCAGACATCTGCAGCCAGAACACCTCAACAGAATGGGGTAGTTGAAAGAAGAAACAGATCTTTAAAGGAAGCAGCTCGCACTATGCTTAATGCAGCCAGATTACCTAAGAAATTTTGGGCAGAAGTGATTTCTACAGCCTGCTACACACAGAATAGAGCTGTTGTTACCATCAGACATGGAAATACTCCATACGAAGTCTGGAACAACAGAAAGCCCAGGATTCACTACTTCCATACTTTTGGTTGCTTATGTTACATCCATAATAATGGGAAATCACAGTTGAAAACCTTTGATAGTAAAGCTGACCCTGGAATATTCTTAGGATATTCTGATGTTAGTAAAGCTTATAGGGTTTACAACAAGAAGACTCATATTGTGGAGGTAACACCTCATGTTGTCTTTGATGAATCTTTAGTCATCGACAGAGAGTTGAGTGATAATCATACACAAGGCCAGAACAAGGAAAAGAGAACAGAAGGAATTCTGCTAGAAGATATTCTAATCTGGAATACAACAGATGATAATGATATTGATGTTCCATCTAATGCTGAAGCAATAAGCTCACAGCAAGGGGGAACAGAACACATCATTCTGGACCTTGACAGATCAAGAACTCAACCAGAAGGTAGCCAACCAGAAGAAGGAAACAATACTAATGCGCCAGAACCAGATCAACCCGAAGAATCAAGAGATACAAATGGTTGGAATAATGATCAAGAAGAACCAGAAGCTGAAAATCCTTTTCAAACATCTCATCCAGAATTTGAGGACCCAACAAATGAACCAGAACCTGAGATTTCAGAAGAAGAAATGACCAGCAGGAGGAGATGGATACAAGACAATCACCCTCCTGAACAGATTGTTGGGAACCCAAGTGATAGAGTAAGAACCAGAAGAATGCATGGAGAAAGTGCACTTCTCAGTTGCTATCTATCACGTTTTGAACCCTCTGACATTTATGAAGCACTCAAAGATGCAGACTGGGTTATTGCTATGCAAGAAGAACTCAACGAGTTCAAAAGAAACCAAGTCTGGTATATGGTAGACAGACCAAAACATCAGGGAGTGATAGGTGTCAAATGGGTATTCAAAAACAAACGAGACGAAAACGGAGAAGTAGTCAGAAACAAGGCTAGACTTGTTGCAAAGGGATACAATCAACAGGAAGGTATCGACTTTGATGAGACCTTTGCACCTGTGGCCAGATTGGAAGCAATCAGATTATTCCTCGCTTATGCAGCATACAAGAGATTCAAAGTGTACCAGATGGATGTTAAAAGTGCATTCCTAAATGGTATACTCGAAGAAGAAGTATATGTTGAACAACCACCTGGTTTTGAAGAAGGAAATCCAGACCAGAAAGTATATAGATTAGCTAAAGCTGTCTATGGATTGAAACAGGCACCAAGAGCATGGTATGAGACGTTATCTACATTTCTGCTGGAATCAGGATTCAGAAGAGGCTCTGTTGACAAAACTCTGTTTGTCATTAAAGTCAAAGAACATATCCTTTTGGTTCAGATATATGTCGATGACATAATCTTTGGATCACAATCTCCCTACCTGTGTGACAAATTTGCTGAACTAATGAAGAACAAATATCAAATGTCCATGATGGGCGGGATGAATTTCTTCTTAGGCTTGCAGGTAAAACAGTTGCCAGATGGTATCTTTGTAAACCAAGCAAAGTACATTAACGATCTGGTCAACAAGTTTGGAGTTAAAGACAGCAAGCCAGCCAAGATTCCAATGCAGACGAATGGAAAGATAGACCCAGATCCAGAAGGCAAACCAGCACCTATAACAAAATATAGAGGCATAATTGGCTCACTATTATACCTCACTGCAAGTCGACCAGATATCACTTTTGCAGTAGGAGTATGTGCAAGATACCAAGCAAACCCCAAAGAATCACATATGGCAGCTGCCAAAAAGATACTTAGATATCTTAAGGGAACAGCCCACATTGGTCTCTGGTATCCACAAGATGATAATTTTGAACTTACAGGCTATTCTGACTCAGATTATGCAGGTTGCAAACTAGACAGAAAGTCTACCTCTGGAACGTGTCAATTTCTTGGAAACAAGTTGATATCTTGGTTCTCAAAGAAACAGACATCTGTTGCCACATCAACAACAGAAGCAGAATATATGGCTGCTGGAAGCTGCTGTGCACAAATCCTATGGTTAAAGCAGCAACTAAGAGATTACGAGATTGAAGTAAAAGAGATACCAATATTCTGTGACAGCTCAAGTGCAATAGCTATAACACAAAATCCAGTACTTCATACAAGGTGCAAACACGTTGATGTGAGACATCATTTTATTAGAGATCATGTGGAGAGAAAGCACATCCAGATCGAGAAGATTCATACAGATATCCAACGTGCTGATATTTTGACTAAAGCTCTGCCAGAAGAAAGATTTAAGATGCTGTGTGGAAAGCTTGGATTACTAAGTCTGGATGATAGAACAATAGAAGGTTAACAGAATGTTAACAACAGAAGAAGGTTAACAGCAGAAGGTTACCAGAAATGTTAACAACAGAAGGTTACCAGAAACGCTAACAACAGAATGCTGTCAAGAATTACAGAATGTCAAGAAGAAAATAATAGTTTCACGTGTAATAACTCACTCACATAAGAGTATCACGTGGAAACTATTTCTTAATTACTAAGTCAAGGGGGAACTTTTTGAAGAAATTGTCTCTCTGCGTACGCTTATAACAACCCTCTTTGATGATGTCAAAAAGGGGGAAATATCAGAAGGTAAAGATAGCAGCAAGACCTTGAGAACAGAAGAGGTGGTGATTAACAGAAGAGTTGGTGATTAACAGAAGAGGTGGTGATTGAAACAGAAACACCAGCACTGGACCAACCACACCACCAAGACCTGATCCCACTCTGCTTGGAACAGAACATGATTCATGTTAATTTGATTACGCTGATTAAGTGTGGTTTCGACATCATCAAAAAGGGGGAAATTGTTGGGAACCCCACAAATATTCTAAGTTTTGATGATGTTCTCTCGAAAACACACTTGATATTATTCATGTTTTGTATCATTTCTATTCTGTCTCTAAGTGACAGAAAGCTGGAGCAAGACAACTTTAACAGAAAGCTGAACCAGCAAGTCTTTAACAGAAAGCTGAACCAGTAAGTCTTAGATAGAAAGCTGAACCAGCAAGTCTTTAATAGAAAGCTGAACCAGCAAGTCTTAGACAGAAAGTTGAACCAGCAAGTCTCGAACAGAAAGTTGAAGCAAATCAACTTTAACAGAAAGTTGTTCAACCAGAAAGCACTCAACCAATGTTCAACCAGAAAGCAATCAACCAATGTTCAACCAGAAAGATAGTAAACCAGAAAGGACATAACCAGAAGGTTCAAAACAAAACAGAAGGAGCTGAACCAAATGTGTCAAAGATATCAATCCATCAAGAATTGGAAAGAGAATCATCGATTGACAACCAAGAAGGAAAGCAATCACATATGATCTGTTTACCATTCATAGAAGATTCAATCAACGACTCTACAAGGAAAGAAGAGATATGATTGATTGGCAATCCACAAATCAAATCACGCCAATCAACAAACGGCTAGAATTTCAAATTCAGAAGCCTATATATATTTGAAGTTTTAAAGTCTGAAGTGATAATGCAAGAACTACATTACAGAAATACATTAAAGCTATTCTTTCTCACGTTAGACAAAAGCTTCAAACCGTTCGTGATCGTAATCACATCAACCCAACCTCGATTCAAGTCTGTCATATCGAGAGAAGAAGGAGATCTTTACTAGCTAGTAGTTTTCTAGTGGATTAACGTGAAGATAACCTGTTTACAGTAGTTTTCTGTAAGTTGTAAAGGGACACGACCCTTATTCGTGCATAAGTTTCAATCAAGTTTGTACTTGAAACTTGTGGCTCGTTCTCAGCGAGTATAAATAAGAAGAGTATCCTAGTAGTGGAAATCTAATCCAGTTTGGATTAGACCGTGGACGTAGGGGGTTTCCCGAACCACGTAAAAATAACTGTGTCATTTACTTTCTACATTTATATTCAGTTGTTTTTATTCTCTATCAGTCATACTCATTCAATCTGCATTCTTAATCAATCTCCTAAATACTCGATTAAGTTTTCTAAAAGATTTTCTTAACAAGAGCACCGACTAAGTCCACCATTATTCCGCACACGATACACTGTTGGAGTTTAAGCTTAATCTTACTCTCTGCTTTGTATAACTCACTTGAGAGATTTTACTTGGACAGAACAGATCGATTAGTAAATCAATCTGGTCTATCATCTTGAGCAATCTGAAATTCAGAAAGCTTACATCTCTCTGATTAAATTAGTCAAGTAAACTGAAAAGTTTGTATTTGGTGTATTCCCCCCCCCCCCCATACACCAAACCTTGCTCTTTCGGGACCAACACTAGATGTGCCCTTTTGTTGCAAATTGATTAGCAACTTGGCACGCTCATCACTCTTGTAGATCATTTCTTTTCCTTTCTTGATCTTTTCTTCAGCAACATTGTTTCTTGTAACCAGATCCTTAACTTTTGAGTTAAATGTGTGGATCTCACTGTCTTTACTCTTGATCTGTTCTTCCAGATTGTTTATTTTAGCAACAAATTGTGTATTTGCTGTGCTTAAAATTTGCTCAACTTTCTTCAATCTGTCGTTCTCTTCAACAACTTCTTTAAATAGCCTCTTGATATTTGAGTAGCTTTTGAACATCTCATCTATTTCATCCCATGAGTATTCTGCTTGATCTTCACTTTCCTGTTCAAGATCATTATCATTATCTGAGGAATTTGAGTAACATGAATTTACCTCAACTTCATCTAGCCCGTTGTCCAATCCCACATAGCATTCATTCCAGCTTTCTTCATCGTCAGCAATGAAGGCTTCATCATTTTCTGATGAGCTATCTGAGAAGTGACTCGAGCTGCTTGAGTTCTGTTCACCTATCATCGCTTTGCGCTCATATTTAAGTTTTCGATCTCTTTTAGCTCTTAGTTCTTCCCTTTGACTTCTGGACAGATTAGGACAATTTTTTTTGAAGTGACCTGTTCTGCCACATTCAAAGCAGGTGTAATCTGTCGAACTAGAGGTCTTTGTTGTTTTAGAAAATTGCTTCTTGGACTCATCCTTGTCATCAGATCGATCATTGTCATACTTCTTGTTGAAGTTTCTCTTGTTATCTTTGTAGAAGCGTCTGTATTTCTTCGATCTGGTTTCCATCTTGTCCATTCGTTTGGCGATCATTGCGAACTCTATTAAAAGTTTGTAATAGCCTTTCTCTTCATCTGGAGTAACAGGCTCAGAAGGATCATCTGGTTTGTTCTTCGCTTTGAAGGCTACCTCTTTGTCCTTCTTTGAGCTGCTTTCTGCCTGTTTGGACTGATGGTCTGGTCCTCGAATTCTTTGAATGTCACACTCATGAACTTCGAGATGATCAAATAGGGCTTCAGTGGACAGATCATTGAAGTCTGCTCTTAGAGGTTGCATTGCTGCATAGATCCCCCAGCTTGGTGGAAGAGCTCTAAGAACTTTCATGTTCTACTCCCTTTGAGTATATTTGTTCTTTTTGAACGCAGATATCTCAAGGAGAATTCCAGTGAAACTCATCTTCATTTGTTCTATTGTCTCGCCTGGTTTCATTTTGAATTCGTCATATTTGTTGCAGGCTAGAGACAGTTTATTCTCGATCATTACTTCAGATCCTAGGGCTAGGTCTCTTAAGGCTTCCCACATCTCTTTGGCAGTATCCAAGTCTTGGATTTTGGCCAGATGTATGCCTTTGCCCGTGCTGGAGATGATCCCTTTGGCAAAATCATCAAGATTTGCTTTTCTCCTTTCTTCAGAGGTATATTTTCTGGGATCCTTTAGTACTGATTCTTTAACCGCTCCTGTCTCTATGATACGAGTAGTTTCTTCTGTAATTGCCAATGGCCCTTCCTCAATTACTTTCCACATTAAGCAATGATGGGCTTTAAGGCACATCTTGATCCTGAAGCTCCATTCTCTATATCCTTGAATAGAGAATTCCTCGCAAGCCCTGATAACAGATGACTCCATAACAGGTAGTATGCACTTGAATGAAAAAGGTTTTCCTAGATCTATTCAATTAGACCACGCAGGTTTTAACCTTGTGAAACAAAACAATGGTCAGTTTGAACCACTGCTCTGATACCACTTGTTGGTCCCGAAAGAGCAAGGTTTGGTCTATGGGGGGGAATACACCAAATACTAACTTTTCAGTTTTACTTGATAATTTATAAGAGAGTTCAAGCTATTCTATACGAGAAATTGCTCGGTAGTGACTAAGCAGATCGATATTCAGATCAATAACTGATTTAGTCCAAACAGATTTCTCTCTTAGTGAAAACACTTAGTTGATAATAAGAGTGATCTTATTACCTTCTAAGTGTAGAGTGAGTGCGGAATAATGGTGGTTCAGTGATTGCTCTTGT
>JAPKLX010004120.1:0-10326 GCA_026898415.1 Leonotis leonurus
AGCAATCCTATTCCACCATTATTCCGCACCCACTTAACACTCAGAAAATAATAAGATCACTCTTATTATTAGCTAAGTGTTTTCACTAAGAGAGTAATCTGTTTGGCCTAAACTGCTATCGATCTGCTTATCGATCTGTCCAGTCATTTTCAAGCAATTTCTTATACAGAATAGCTTGAACTCTCTCATAACTTGTCAAGTAAACTGAAAAGTGTGTAGTTTGGTGTACCCCCCCCCCATACACCAAACCTTGCTCTTTCGGGACCAACAAGTGGTATCAGAGCAGTGGTTCAAACGACCATTGTTTTGTTTCACAGGGATAAAACCTGCGTGGTCAACTTGAATAGATCTAGGAAAACCTTTTTCATCCACTAGCATATTATCTGTTATGGAATCATCTGTTGTCAGCGCTTGCGAAGAATTCTCTATCCAAGGATATAGAGAATGGAGCTTCAGAATCAAGATGTGTCTTAAAGCACATCACTGCTTGATGTGGAAAGTAATCGAAGAAGGGATACTAGCAATTACAGAAGAAACTACTCGTATCACTGATACAGGAGTGGTCAAAGAATCTGTGCTAAAGGATCTCAGAAAATACACTTCTGAAGAAAGGAGAGAAGCAAATCTTGATGATTTTGCCAAAGGGATCATCTCCAGCACGGTCAAAGGCATACATCTGGCTAAAATCCAAGATCTGGATACTGCCAAAGAGATGTGGGAAGCCTTAAGAGACCTAACCCTAGGATCTGAAGTAATGATTGAGAACAAGCTGTCTCTTGCCTGTAACAAATATGATGAATTCAAAATGAAACCAGGCGAGACAATAGAACAGATGAAGATAATATTCACTGGAATTCTTCTTGAGATATCTGCGTTCAAAAAGAACAAATATACTCAAAGGGAGAAGAACATGAAAGTTCTTAGAGCTCTTCCACCAAGCTGGGAGATCTATGCTGCAATGCAACCTCTAAGAGTAGATTTCAATGAACTGTCCACTGAAGCCTTATTTGATCATCTCGAAGGTCATGAATGTGACATTCAAAGAATTTGAGGACCAGATCATCTGTCCAAAAAGGCAGAAAGCAGCTCAAAGACGGACAAAGAGGTAGCCTTCAAAGCGAAGAGCAAACCAGATGATCTTTCTGAGCCTACTACTCCAGATGAAGAGAAAAGCTATGACAAACTCTTAAAAGAGTTCGCAATGATCGCCAAACGAATGGACAAGATGGAGACCAGATCGAAGAAATACAGACGCTTCTACAAAGATAACAAGAGAAACTTCAACAAGAAGTATGACAATGATCGATCTGATGACAAGAATGAGTCCAAGAAGCAGACTGCTAAAACAACAAAGACCTCTAGCTCTACAGACTACACTTGCTTTGAATGTGGCAGAACAGGTCACTTCAAAACAGATTGTCCTGATCTGTCCAGAAGTCAAAGAAAAGAACTAAGAGCTAAAAGAGATCGAAAGCTTAAATATGAGCGCAAAGCCATGATAGCTGAACAGAGCTCAAGCAGCTCGAGTCATTTCTCAGATAGCTCATCAGAAAATGATGAAGCTTTCATTGCTGACGACGAAGAAAGCTGGAATGAATGCTATGTGGGATTGGACAACGGTCTAGATGAAGTTGAGGTAAATTCTTGCTACTCAAAATCCTCAGATAATAATAATGATCTTGAACAGGAAAGTGAAGATCAAGCAGAATACTCATGGAATGAAATAGATGAGATGTTCAAAAGTTACTCAAGTATCAAGAGGCTGTTTAAAGAAGTTGTTGAAGAGAATGACAGATTAAAGAAAGTTGAGCAGACTCTAAGCACAACAAACACACAATTTGTTGCTAAAATAAACGATCTGGAAGAACAGATCAAGAGTAAAGACAGTGAGATCCACTCACTTAACTCAAAAGTTAAGGATCTGGTTACAAGAAACAATGTTGCTGAAGAAAATATCAAGAAAGGAAAAGAAATGATTTACAAGAGTGATGAGCGTGCCAAGTTGCTAATCAATCTACAACAAAAGGGCACATCTGGATTAGGATATCCAGGCCACTCAGAAAAGTCCTCTGGAGTCGTAAACTTCGTACCAGAAAGGAAGCGAATACCAGATCAAGTGAGGGATTTGAAAAACAAGAAAGGTTATCCTCAAAAGATGATAATTAAAGATGCGAAGAACAGGCAGCATCATCAAACAAAGGGACAACCAGCTCACTGCACAGAAACAGATCACCTTCAAAAACCAAATGTCAACAGGACAAATATTGTCAACAGGACAGTACCTACTGAGAAAGGATTGAAGAAAGATGGAGTAGAGAAATATCATCCATCTGAAATTCACTCTGTATCTAAAGTTGATAATGAAGGGAACATCATTACCTGCTATATTTCTGTTCCTAACCCTAGAATGTTCTGGATTCGAAAAGAAATATTTGCTAATAATCAAGCACCCAAACGTTGAAAGGGTAGCTAAGTTTAATTAATTGCAGGATCAAAGAACTGCAAGAAGGAGTAAAGTTGCAAGAGGAACAATCTGGATAATCGATAGTGGTTGTTCAAAACACATGACGTGTGATAAGAACCTGCTATCAGATTACATAGAAAAACCAGGACCCCAGGTCACCTTTGGATGTAATTCAAAAGGATATACCAGAGGGTATGGAAACATCAAAGTTGGCAAGACTACTATCACAAATGTGTCATATGTTGAGGGTCTTAGTCACAACCTGTTTTCTGTAAGTCAGTTTTGTGCTAATGGTAATCAGATTGTTTTTGATACTAACAACTGTCTGGTGAAGAACAAGGAAGGAGATGAAATACTCCTTACTGGTAAACTGCAGGATAGATTATATATTATCCAGTGGACAAATCAGATCGAGACCTGCTTAGTCACTAAGACTGTATCAGAAACCAGCTGGTTATGGCATAAGAGATTAAGCCATCTTAACTTCAAGTCAATCAACAAGATTGCCAAGGAAAGGTTAGTGGAAGGACTACCAGATCAAGTGTATGATAAAGATCACATATGTGATGCTTGTCAAGCTGGAAAGCAAACCAGATCATCTTTTACAAGCAAAACAGCTCACTCAACATCAAGGATACTGGAGTTGTTACACCTTGATCTATTTGGACCAGTCAAACCACTAAGTATCAATGGGAGAAAGTACACATTGGTAATCATAGATGATTACTCAAGATTCACTTGGGTCATCTTTTTGTTAAAGAAGAAAGAGACCCTAGATAAGCTCCCTGACTTCCTTCACAAGATCACAAAACAGAAAGAGATGAGTATAACCTCTATCAGAACAGATCGAGGAACAGAATTTCTCAACCAGAAGATTGAAGCATACTGCAACAAGATGGGAATCTCTCATCAAACATCTGCTGCTCGAACTCCCCAACAGAATGGAGTTGTTGAAAGGAGAAACAGATCACTCAAGGAAGCAGCTCGCACAATGCTTAATTCAACCAATCTACCGAAGAAATTCTGGGCAGAGGCTATATACACAGCCTGCTATACTCAAAACAGATCATCCATCACAATAAGACATGGAAAAACACCATACGAGATTTGGAACAACAGAAAGCCTAAGATTTCTTATCTTAGAACTTTTGGTTGTTTGTGTTACATACACAATAATGGGAAATCACAATTGAAAACGTTTGATAGTAAAACTGACCCTGGAATATTCTTAGGATATTCTGATGTTAGAAAAGCTTATCGAGTTTACAATAAGAATTCTCATATTGTGGAGGTAACACCTCATGTTATTTTTTATGAGTCAATTGTTGAGTACAGGTCACCAGATGGAAAGCAGACAGAAAACCAGGTGACTATCAGAAGGATGAATGAACTACTACTTGAAGATATTCTTATCTGGAACTCAAAGAGTGAGGATGAAGAAATTATCACTCCACCTGTTGCTGAAGAGATCTTACAGCAAGGGGGAATATCACAACACAATCTGGATGAAAACAGATCAACAGAAGACAATGAAACAATTATTACAAATGATGACCAACATGAAAATCCAAATTCAGAAGAAAGTCCAGATGAGAATCCATTTCAAACTATATCAACAGCACACCCTGAGTTTGAGGAACCAACTGATCAACCTGATCCTGAGATATCTGATGAAGAGATGACCAGGAGAAGGAGATGGATACAAGATCATCCACCAGAACAGATCGTTGGGGACCCATCAGATCGTGTGAAGACCAGAAGAATGCATGGAGAAAGTACATTGTTGAGCTGTTACCTCTCTCGCATGGAGCCATCTGATGCTTATGAAGCACTCCAAAATACAGATTGGATAACAGCAATGCAAGAAGAACTCAATGAGTTCAAAAGGAATGAAGTATGGTATCTCGTGGACAGACCCAAACACCAAGGGGTGATAGGTGTAAAATGGGTGTTCAAAAATAAACGAGATGAGAATGGTGAAGTAGTCAGAAACAAGGCCAGATTGGTAGCTAAAGGCTATAATCAACAAGAAGGCATTGATTTTGATGAAACGTTTGCACCAGTAGCCAGATTAGAAGCTATAAGACTATTTCTAGCCTATGCTGCTCACAAACAATTCAAGGTATACCAGATGGATGTCAAAAGTGCCTTCCTCACTGGTATCCTTGAAGAAGAAGTATATGTAGAACAACCACCTGGATTTGAAGAGGCAGATCCAAATCAGAAAGTATACAGACTGGCTAAGGCAGTCTATGGTCTAAAACAAGCCCCTAGAGCTTGGTATGAGACCTTATCAAACTTCCTACTAGAATCTGGATTCAGAAGAGGATCTGTTGACAAAACTTTGTTTATCATCAAAGTCAAAGAAAACATTCTCTTAGTCCAGATCTATGTAGATGATATCATTTTTGGATCTCAATCTACCTATCTGTGTGACAAATTTGCTGAACTTATGAAAAATAAGTATCAAATGTCCATGATGGGAGAAATGAGTTTCTTTTTAGGTTTGCAGGTCAAGCAGCTACCAGATGGTATCTTTATTAATCAGACAAAATACATCAACGATCTGCTGACCAAGTTTGGATTAAAAGACAGTAATCCAGTGAAAATCCCAATGCAGACCAATGGGAAAATCGATCCAGATCCAGAGGGAAAACCAGCTAACATTACACAATACAGAGGGATCATAGGATCATTACTCTACCTAACTGCCAGTCGACCTGACATCACATTTGCAGTAGGTGTATGTGCAAGATATCAAGCAAATCCCAAAGAGTCTCACATGGAAGCAGCTAAAAAGATAATAAGATATCTTAAAAGAACAGCCCATGTAGGATTATGGTATCCATGTGAAGACAATTTTGAGCTAAATGGATATACTGACTCAGATTACGCTGGATGTAAACTGGACAGAAAGTCAACATCTGGTACATGTCAGTTTCTAGGAAATAAACTAATTTCTTGGTTCTCAAAGAAACAGACATCAGTTGCCACCTCAACCACAGAGGCAGAATATATGGCAGCTGGAAGTTGTTGTGCACAAATACTGTGGCTAAGACAACAGCTTAAAGATTATGAGATTGATGTCAAGGAAATACCAATTTTCTGTGACAGCTCAAGTGCTATAGCAATCACACAAAATCCTGTTTTGCATACCAGATGCAAACATGTGGATGTGAGACATCACTTCATAAGAGACCATGTTGAAAGGAAACATGTACAGATTGAGAAAATACACACTGAAGTTCAGATAGCAGACATTCTCACTAAGGCATTACCAGAAGAAAGATTTAAGATGCTTTGTGGAAAACTAGGACTTTTAAATCTTGAAGAAAGGACCAGATTGATCTAAACCAGATGAAATCCAATATTCCAACAGGGAATCAAAGACAGATCGTCATGGTCCAGATTGATAAAATCCAGATCACGTGAAATTCCAACAGGGAATTGACACCAGATCACTGAGTATATGTCAATTAATCAAATTCCAACTGGGAATTAGTAAAGGAGTCAAAACACCAGATTGAACAGTGGCACAACCAGATCGATAGCTCTCACTATGCAAGAGATCGACCTTGACCAGATTACTAAATGCCACGTGGATATTAATTTAATATATTTCTTATTAATTATCCCATTACTTGGTTAAGGGGGAAAGGTCAACTATATATGGCGACTAATTATACAAAATATCTAATTTCTGTCACTAGATATCAAATCTTTTATTTTTGATGATTAAGTCCAGTAATTGGGAAACGTGATCGAGGAAATATCTACCAAATCAAGAAAAAGGGAGAAAATGACTGCAACCAAAGACAACGCGCTACATCACAACCGTTCGATCAAAGCGCGTGTATCATACGATAAATAGAAGCGGTGATAGACTGGAAACCTAGAACATGAAAAGGCGGGAAACCTGAAAAAGGAAAGAATTTCTAAATATTTTATTACTCTACTTATCTTCTCTTTCGTATATATAGATTGATAAGGCGTTTCATGTATCACTCACACTTATATTTCTCGAAACACTTAGCAAAATTTCCTCTCTTTCAAACTCTCTCTACTTTCGAAATTCACTCTGTTTTAGTAACAATGGCACCCAAATCCTCTGTTTTTCTTGACCAAGCGAACTTTCTAAAACCATATCTGCACCAAGACCTTTTCACCACTCTTGATACCTTCGGGTTTCACAAACTAGAAAAGGCATTTGACCTTGTTCGCCAATGCAAAGGTTCACGATTTTATGGTTTTATTGTGGTTTGTCCTATGTTACCTTTCAATCATGCGCTTTGAACTATTTTCTTTTCTCACCTGCATATACGAATGGTTATGGTTACTGTGATATAAACTGCTAGACTGTATAAACTGTTTTGGGCACTTATACTTCACTGATGGAAGGATAGTGCTCACATATGCTCTGTTGTATTTCTTGTAGGTTTTTACAACATTATCACTTCACACCCAGTCCACTTCCTACCTAAGGATGTTGCTGCTCTCTACCTCTCATGGCAGGGAGAGAGGGGTGGAACCGAGGCAACCATCAGGGTCAGTAAAGGGAACACAATCAGTAACACCTCGTATAACGTCATCAACATCATCAACGACGTTTACAAAGTGAAAGATGAAGGTCTTGACCTTGGGGAAATCACTACAGAACAGCTGCAAGAAGCTGTGGAGATAGTGATGATTATACCCATCCAATACACAAACAGGATGTTTGTCCGTGCACTTCTCGCTCCAGAATTCAGAATTCTGTTTGAATTCGTACAGCGAATCTTTCTCAACCACAATGGATCCTACGACTAGGTCACCCTTAAGAAATTCAGGATCCTAGCAGCAGTGGTACTCAACCTGCCAGTGAACTGGAGCAGGATTTTATTTGATCTCTTGGCCAAGGAAGCCAAGATGATCCTGTTCGTGAAAGGAGGATCCCCTGGCATTGAAGTGAAGCGCAGCAGCTTGAGACACTCAACGAAAATAAGCTTCATGCTGGAAACATTCTTCCCTCACTACCAGTGGGATACTGCTGTTGAATTCAACACCAGACAGCACTTCCCAAAGGACCAGCATCAGATAGAAATGTCAATGGGCATTTCAGCAAATCTGATTGCCAGGGTTAAAGACTCAGTAGTCTTTAATGCACTGATGGAGATGGGAAACTCGAATCCCATCTGGATTCCCCCAACTGGTCAAGCAGATCACCCAACAAAATCCAAGATCACAAAAGAAAAGCCAATCGAGAGGACACCCACCAAGAGGACCACCAGAAGACCAAGCTCGCTTGACACAGATACATCTACAGCAGCTCAGCCACCCAAATCCAAACGAAGGAAGCTGCAGAAACTGGCTGACGCAGCACAAAGCCCAGAACCTGCACCAGAATCTGTTCTCCCTCAACAGGAGGTTGAGGAAGAGGAAGTTCTGATGGGAGGACCACCAGAAGATGTGGCCCCCATTTCCTCCGTACACCCAGATCAGTCCAAAGACTTCTCTCCCGCACATTCTACTAGCCCATCATCTGCTGATCGCCTAGAGTAGATCGATGAGGAGGTTGAGGGAGACGAAGCATCTACGGATGAAGAGGAGAAGGTACAGAAGGCTGAGACAGTAGTAAGAATGCTGGAAACAGAGGCAGATCACTCTGTGCTCAGAACCTTTCCCGGGATCCAGCTCACCCCGGAGACCTATGATGCTGCCAAACATTTAAAATTCCTTCTGTTGGTGAAAGACAAGGAATTCTACGTGTTGGACGCTTTGCTCCGCACCAGATCGATTCATACGCTGAAAATCGAAGAAGCCACGCTTCTCAAGATATTTACTGCTTCTTCAATTTCTGAGTTAAGAGAGACCTACCAGCCAGACATACTTGGCATTGAAGAAAATACTATGGAGGAAGAGGCAGCACAGGTTGATTCTCACCACCAAGGTGCAGCCATGGCTGAGGTTACACCAGATCAGCCCCTGACTGAAGCTGAAAAAGAACCCACTCCACAAACTGAGGGGGAACCTACCACAACTGCTCCACCACAAGCAGAGGATGAGCCTGCTGGACAGAATGTCGGAGGCAACCTTACAAATGACATCTTCACCCCTGCTGCTGCAGCTGCACTTGGTGTCTATGTGCAAACATACACCATGGAAGACATACTGATGGACCAACCTCAATCTCTGTCCCATACGTAAATCAGAGATCTTATCTCCATGAAAGTGGACCAATACATGTATGGGACGCTCTCTCAAGTTCAAGATGAAGCCATCCGCATACTCACCGAGTTCAACGATCACTTGAAGACACATGTCGATCAAGTTGACTCTGACTTGAGGAGAATATGCAGGCTGAAGATTGAAGAAGTTAGCAAGAAAATGGACGATGATCGAGCTGCTGCTGAAGAAAGAAAGGCACAGATCGATCAAAGTCTGTTTACCACTGAGCTCAAAGTCAAAGAAATCTACAAGATTATCACTGCCTTCACTGAGAAAGAGAAGGACATGGTGCATACCATAGTGCAAGAACAGATCGATGGCATAACAGCTGATATTCTAAAGGAAGCCATCTCACACACCAAGGCCATTCAGACAGTTTGAGGTCAATGGGAAGAATTTTGTCGAACGAAAGTTAAGCGAACTGCGCTATCCCACAAAAACAATGATCGACACATATTTCAACGACTTTGGGATTGTCCAGGAAGATGTAGAGCGTCACACAGCTGAACTGTCCAACATTACAAAATCATTTCAAAAGCAGCTTGATGATTCCAACCTCAACATCACTTCCCTGCTTACACAGAAGGTGGAGACCGACAGAGAGATCAATGCATTGAAGGAAGAGATCTCTTCCCTCCGGACACTTATCAACATGGTTGTTGCTGATGTCGAAAAGGGGGAAGGGACTGGGAAGAAAACAAAGCCATCTGCTGCTGCTGAAAAAGGGAAAGGAAAGGAGATAGCTCAACCGGAGCAGCAGAGCACAGCACAAACAACCAGCCCTCCATTTGCTCCATCTGCTCACACTCAAAAATCTAAATCATCTAGCAGATCGAGCCAAACTCAAAAGAAGAAGAAGAAAACTGGGTCCAGCTAGCCATCTACTCACATCAGACCATCTGGAGTGACCAACTGGGTCCCAGTTCACCTAAGAGATGGATGGGAAGGGCTCAAGAATGCATTCGTTCTCTGCAGATACTTCCTGAAGGAACCTGCATACACTAATGGATCACCTAACGAAGCATTCAATCGATATCTAGACATGAATGATGCTAGTGATCTGGTGGAAGAGATTAGAAAAGCTGCAGCACAAGCTAACATCCAGATCACTGCGCCCGAAAAAGAATACAGATCATGCCCCACCATTCCAGGGACTGATCTACCAGACAAGACATTCCTGCTCACCTTCATCAACCAGCTAGCTGAGAACAGAGGATACAAGGTGGATGCAGAGGACCCGGACTACATAAGGATCAGAGAGGGAATATACGAGAGTGTTCAACTTATCTCGGATGAGACCAGAGCAAAGATGAAAAGACAACAAGAAGAGAAAAGGAGGAGCAGATAGATATAATTTTCTTATCATTATGATCTGCATGTCTTATTCTTGTGTTGATTATCTGTAAACTTTTTTTGTCTCTATATATATATGAAATCTTTTTGAGTTTCTGATGACAACATTCCATTGTCCAGAACATATATAAAATTCCCTAAACGTTATAAACTTAATAACGAACAAACATCAATCTGGCTATCAGACCAGATCGTTCTTTATGTGCTAAAAGGAATTATTGTAAAGTGTGGTTTCGACATCATCAAAAAGGGGGAAATTGTTGGGAACCCTAAGGTTTTTTAGTTTTAATGATGGTCTTTCGAAA